>JAHHZJ010001276.1:0-22276 GCA_021437245.1 Aegilops speltoides
AGCTATTGCCCTTGCCAAGAGCCCAGAGTTTCACAAGAAGACCGAGAACACAAGCGTCGCTTCAACTCCATCCGTGAAAATGTTCAAGATGGAGACATAGAAATTTGCAAAGTACATACGGATCTGAATATCGCGAGATCCGTTGACTAAACCTCTCTCATGAGCAAAACATGATCAACACGAGAACTCTATGGGTGTTCGATTCATCACAATGTAACTAGATTATTGACTCTAGTGCAAGTGGGAGGCTATTGGAAATATGCCCTAGAGGCAATAATAAAAATAGTATTATTATATTTCTTTGTTCATGATAATTGTCTTTTATTCATGCTATAAGCTATTGTTATCCGGAATGCGTAATACAAGTGTGAATACATAGACCACAATATGTCCTAGTGAGCCTCTAGTTGACCAGCTCGTTGATCAGCAGATAGTCATGGTTTCTGGCTATGGACATTGGATGTCGTTGATAGCAGGATCACATCATTAGGAGAATGATGTGATGGACAAGACAATCCTAAGCATAGCACAAGATCGTGTAGTTAAGTTTGCTACAGCTTTTCCAATGTCAAGTATCCTTTCCTTTGACCATGAGATCGTGTAACTCCGGATACCGAGGAGTGCTTTGGGTGTATCAAAGCGTCACTGGCGTAAGCTGGGTGACTATAAAGGTGCACTCTGGGTATCTCAAGAAAGTGTACATTGGGTTGACATGGATCGAGGCTGGATTTGTCACTCCGTATGGCGGAGAGGTATCTCTGGGCCCTTTCGGTAATGCATCATCATATTGAGCTCAAAGTGACCAAGTGGTTGGTCAGGGATCATGCATTGCAGTCTGAGTAAAGTGACTTGCCGATACTTGAGACTGAACAAGGTATTGGGATACCGGCGATCGAGTCTCGGGCAAATGCGTACCGATTGACAAAGGAATTGTATATGGGGCTTGATCGAATCCTCGACATCGTGGTTCAACCGATGAAATCATTGTGGAACATGTAAGAGCCAACATGGGTATCGAGATCCATTGTTGGTTATTGAGCGGAGAATCGTCTCGGTCATATATGCGCATGTCTCCGAACCCGTAGGGTCTACACATAAGGTTCGGTGGCGCTAGGGTTATTAGGAAGACTTGTATGTGATTACGAATGTTGTTGAGTCTCGGATGAGATCCGGACGTCACGAGGAGTTCGGAATGGTCGGAGGTGAAGTTTATATATGGGAAGTTATCATGCGGACAGGAAAGTTTGGGGGCATATCGGTGTGTCTGGGGCCACGAAGAGGTTCGAGGGGTCCACCGGAGGAGCCACCCCCTCGGAGGCCACATGGGCTGCAGGGGCGGGAACCAGCCTGGAGGCTGTCTGGCGCCCACCTTGGGCCCATGCGCCTGGGGTTGGGGGAAACCCTAGAGGCGCCCCGCTGGCAGGGGCAAGTCCTCCTCCACGGCCGCCCCTCTAGATCCCATCTAGAGGGTGGCCCCTGCCTTCCCCTATAAATAGAGGGGTGAGGGAGGGCTGCTATACAACAACCCAAGGCGCAGCCTCCCTCCCAACACCTCTCCTCCTCCGTTCGTGCTTGGCGAAGCCTGGCCAGATCTTCTGCACCAACATCACCATGCCGTCTGTCTTTGCCGTTGGAGCAATCTTCCTCAACCTCTCCTTCCTCCTTGCTGGATCAAGGCGGAGGCGTCGTCCGTCCCGTCCGTGTGTTGAGCGGAGGTGCTGTCCGTTCAACACTTGGTCATCGGTGATCTGAATCACGCAGTGAGTGCGACTCCATCATCACCCTTCCTTGAGCGCTTCCCCGCGATCTACAAGTGGTATGTAGATGCAAACTCACTCCCTTGACTCGTTGCTTAGATGAACTCATAGATGGATCTTGGTGAAACCGTAGGAAATTTTTTAATTTTTTGCAACGTTCCCCAACACCCTATGCCTAGTTTCCTACCATGGCAATACCGTTTACGCTCACTTTTATCATTAGTTACCTTGTTGTTTTTATATTTTCAGATTACAAAAACCTATATCTACTATCCATATTGCACTTGTACCATCTCTTACATGAACCGGTGCACCTATATAATTTACCATTGTATTGGGTGTGTTGGGGACACAAGAGACTCTTTGTTATTTGGTTGCGGGGTTGTTTGAGAGAGACCATCTTCATCCCGCCTCCTGATTGATAAACCTTAGGTCATCCACTTGAGGAAATTTGCTCTTGTCCTACAAACCTCTGCATGGAGGCCCATAGCGTCTACAAGGAGAAGGTTGTGTAGTAGCCATTATCGGTGTGTCAAACGGCGGATCTCGGGTAGGGGTCGGTATGCGTCTAAGCGGATGGTAACGGGGAGACAAGGGACACGATGTTTTTACCGAGGAGTTGGGCCCTCTCGATGGAGGTAAAACCCTACTCTGCTTGATTGATATTGATGATATGTGTAGTACAAGAGTAGATCTACCACGAGATCAAAGAGGCTAGAACCTAGAAGCTAGCCTATGGTATGATTGTTGTTAGATCCCTCGGACTAAAACCCTCCGATTTATATAGGCACGAAGAGGTTAGGGTTACAATCGGTTACAATAGTAGGAGATCTACATATCCGTATCGTAAGCTTGCCTTCCGCCAAGGAAAGTCCAATCGGACACGGGACGAAGTCTTCAATCTTGTATCTTCATAGTCCGAGAATCCGGCCAAAGGCTATAGTCCGACCATCGGACACCCCTAATCTAGGACTCCTCGGTAGCCCTGAACCAGGCTTGATAGCGAGCCAGTCCGGCGCATATATTGTCTTGGCATTACTGCTTGCAGGTTCCTCCTCCGAATACTTCATAGAAGATTTTGAACACAAGGATAGTGTCGGCTCTGCAAAATAAGTTCCACATACCACCGTAGAGAGAATAATATATACACAAGTTCAATCTCTTTGGCGTATTTTGTGGCGTGACGATTGGAAAAATATGCCCTAGAGGCAATAATAAAAGTATTATTATATTTCCTTGTTCATGATAAATTGTCTTTTATTCATGCTATAATATGTATTATCAGGAAATCGTGATGCTGCGTGTGAATACATAGACCACAATATGTCCTAGTGAGCCTCTAGTTGACTAGCTCGTTGTGATCAGCAGAGATAGTCATGATTTCTGACTATGGACATTGGATGTAGATTGATAGCGGGATCACATCATTAGGAGAATGATGTGATGGACAAGACAATCTAAGCATAGCACAAGATCGTGTGAGTTCGTTTGCTAGAGCTTTTCCAATGTCAAGTATCTCTTCCTTAGACCATGAGATCGTGTAACTCCCGGATACCGTAGGAGTGCTTTGGGTGTATCAAGCGTCACAACATAGCTGGGTGACTATAAAGGCGCACTTCTGGTATCTCCGAAAGTGTCATTGGGTTGACCGGATCGAGGCTGGATTTGTCACTCCGTGTATGCGGAGAGGTATCTCTGGGCCCACTCGGTAATGCATGATCATATTGAGCTCATAGTGACCAAGTGGTTGGTCACGGGATCATGCATTCTGGTCTGAGTAAAGTGACTTGCCGTAATGAGGCTGAACAAGGTATTGGGATAGCCCGTCGATCGAGTCTCGGGCAAATAACGTACCGATTGACAAAGGAATTGTATCACGAGGTTTGATCGAATCCTCGACATCGTGGTTCAGCCGATGAAATCATCGTGGAACATGTAGAGACCAACATGGGTATCGAATCCGCTATTGGTTATTGACGGAGAGTCGTCTCGGTCGTATGCGCATGTCTCCCGAACCGTAGGGTCTACACATAAGGTTCGGTGGCCTAGGGTTATTAGGAAGACTTGTATGTGATTACCAAATGTTGTTAGTCCGGATGAGATCCGGGCGTCACGAGGAAGTTCGGAATGGTCGAGAGGTGAAGTTATATATATAGGGAAGTTGTCATGCGGAATGGCGGAAAGTTTTGAGGGGCTTATCGGTTTTATATCGGGGCCCGGAGGTTCAAGGGGTCCACGGGAGGCACATGGGCATGAGGGCAGAGCCAGCCTGGAGGCTGGCGCGCCTCCACCTTGGGCCCATCGCCTGGGGTTGGGGAAACCCTGAGGCGCCACCTTGCTTGAGGGCAAGTCCCCCTCACAGCCGCCGCCCCCTCTAGATCCCATCTAGAATGTGGCCCCCCCTTCCTATAAATAGAGGGGTGAGGGAGGGCTGCTGTACACATCCCAGGCGCAGCCCCTCCCTCCACAACACCTCTCCTCCTCCGTTACATGCTTGGGAAGCACTGCTTGGTCCTCTGCTCACCAACACCTGCGCCAGCGTCGTGCTGCCGTTGGAGTTATCTTCCTCAACCTCTCCTTCCTCCTTCTGGATCAAGATGGAGGAGATGTCGTCCGTCCCGTGCGTGTGTTGAGCAGCGGAGGTCTTGTCAGATTCGGCACTTGGTCATCGATGATCTGAATCACGGCGATGCGACTCCATCATCACCCTTCCTTGAATGCTTCGCGCCCGATCTACAAGTGTTATGTAGATGCAAACTCACTCCCTTGAATCATTGCTTAGATGAACTCATAGATGGATCTTGGTGAAACCGTAGGAAATTTTTAATTTTACTGCAGCGTTCCCCTAGCGGTGGTATCATGAGCTAGGTCATGTCGTGGTTCTCTATTACAGCAGTAGAACACAATTTTGTTGTGGGCGTGGATCTTGTCAACTTGCTTGCCACTACGGTCTTTTCTTGCTTGGTATTGTGGGATGAAGCGGCCCGGACCAACCTTACGTGCGCTTACGTGAGACCAGTTCCACCGACAGGACATGCACTAGTTGCATAAGGTGGCTGGCGGGTGTACATCTCTCCACTTTAGTTGGGCGGATTAGATGAAAGGGTCCTTATGAAGGGTAAATAGAAGTTGACAAAATCACATTGTGGTTATTAAGTAGGTAAGCGTTCTTGCTAGAATCCAATTGCATACGTAAAGATGCAACAACAAAGAGGCGGATAGGGGGTCCCCAAAGCGTGCGTCTAGGCGGATGGTAACAAGGGCAGAGTGACACAATGTTTTTTACAGGTTCGGGCCCTCTCGATGGAGGTAAAACCCTCGTCCTGCTTGATTAATATTGATGATATGGGTAGTACAAGAGTAGATCTACCACGAGATCAAGGAGGCTAAACCTAGAAGCTAGCCTATGGTATGATTGTTGAGATGTATGTTGTCCTATGGACTAAAGCCCTCCGGTTTATATAGACAGGAGGAGGCTAAAGGTTACCACAGTCGGTTACAATGGTAGGAGATCTACGTATCCGTATGCCAAGCTTGCCTTCACGCCAAGAGAAAGTACCATCCGGACACGGGCGGAGTCTTCAATCTTGTATCTTACGTAGTCTTGGAGTCCGGCGGATATTGATAGTCAAGCTGTCAGGACACCCCCTAGTCGAGGACTCCTCGGTAGCCCTGAACCGGTCTTCAATGACGATAAGTCCGGCGTGCATAATGTTACGGCATTGCAAGGCGGGTTCCTCCTTGAATAATCCGGGAAGATAATGAACACCGGATAGTGTTACTCTCTGCAAAAATAATTTCCACATTCCATCGTAGAGAATAAAATATACACTTAGCTCAATCTGCTTTGGCGTATTATGCGGCGTGTCAACACACATAACCAAGCCTTTGTTTGAATTACTATACCACCTCGGCACATTTAGCGAAGCGGTTTCCTTAGCACGTCCTATCGAGCGGTCGTGTTCCCCTTATTAAAGGATTCTCATCAATACGTGCGTGGGTAACCCAACGCGCCATTGATGATGGCGCTTAGGAGATAGCGAGTTTTACCGGGCGGTGGGGGCGCATAGTTTGTCGCCTATATATAAGGATAAGATTCACCTTCTCACCTCGCCTTCTTCCTCCTTTGCTTATCCGTCCTGCGAACTCAAGCTCCAGCATGAAGCTCGCGCATCTCGCCTCGACCTTCTCCGAATATGTCGGGCCGAGGTAAATGGTTAGCCTCCACCGCCAAGGAGGAGGACATCCTGGTAGCGCGGATATCTTTCAGCGATATTGCGCATAATTTGCTGACGAGGCAGCTCATCCCTACCCGGGGCCTCATGAGGGGTCATCTTCCTCCCCACTTCCTCCGTGGTGGGCTTTCCGCTCCATCCATTTATGCAGGGGCTCATGTTTTACTACGGCTGGATTTCCACGATCTGGCGCGAACTTCATCCTCAACATCTCGGTGTTTATCGTGGGTGTGCGAGGCCTTCCCTGCATCAGCCCCACTTGGCTGTGGCTCAAGACCTTCAACGTCAAGCCGAAGGTTGTGAAAGAACGCATAAGCGGAATCTTGGGCGCCATGTTGGGCAAGTGCCCAGCGTCCCTTAACTAGAAAGGACCTTCGTGGACTCCGTCAAGGGTGGCAATCGGGGTGGTTCTACATCACCGAGCCCACATAAGCCCACATGGTGGCGGCCCCAGTTTAGATCTAGAATCCCCATGCTCACCTCCACGGTGTCGTGGTGGTTCTAGGAAACCTAACACCTATGGGGAGGGGCCCTTCTAGTCCGGCAGGAGGCGGAGGCGCCTGAGCGGATCGAGGTCGGCCTTGGGGAGGCAGGCGATTTTACCCAACCGGAGCTCTCAGGAGGAGATAAAACTCCTCTTGCTGCTTTGTGATTGTATCATTCTTGCTCGAGGCCTTGGCGTATGGTGGTGTTGGGTGTGTCGAATGAACCCTAGTGTGGAAAAGTTGAACCCCTTCTCGTGCACATGGGCCTCCTTTTATAGTCTGAAGGGCACCCACAGGTGGCAGCGTGGGAAGAGGGGTAAAAAGTAAGCATGAGTTGGTACAGCAGTGTCCATGAGTGTCCCTACCTAACTCGTGGCGGGGAAAAAGGGCATTTAATGCCCGTCTCGTGCATAATAGTGTGAGAAGCAACCGTCGGGGGCGCCACCGATCGCCATGATGGCCTCCTTGTCGGCTCCACTTGCCACCTCGCTCACTTGCAGGCTGCTGGCGCCTCGCCCACGTGCTCTGGGATGGCCACAGGGTGACCACGCTGTTGAATCTTGTTGGAGCACGAGTGCATGGTGGCAGCCTTGCGCGGCAAGCGGATTACCCGGCCCTTCTCTTCTTGCGGCGGCAAGCTTGCGTCGCCGGGCCTTCTTGGAAACCTTGTGAGCGTCGTGACAAGTCTTCTAAAGCGCCTTGGTTGGCCTTCGGCAAGCTCCTCTTGCCGGGGTCTTTATCCTTCGGCAAGCTCCTTTTGCGGGTCTTGTCTTTGGTGCGTCACTTTGTTCTTGAATGCGGTATTAGGGAATGGCGGAGGGTCTTGGCGGGTGCCAGCAAGCCTTGCATGTAGTGCTCGCGACTTCCGTGCACAAGTTACAGGTACTAAGGTACCCCTACTTTGAAACTCAAGACAGAGCCCGGGCTGGGCCATACTGCAGTCGCAGCTGTTGGGCGAGGCCCAAAACGAGTCTGCAGGCATCTGGCGGCTGGGTCCAAGCGAATCCGCTCGAATCCACCGCACCCTCGTAGTGGCATGCATTGATCAGCGGCGTCGTGGGAGGCGTGGGTGGTGTCGCGATTTTCAAGCGCCCACCCCGTGATCCGCAGGCGGTGAGTCACTTCATCTGCCGCCCCGCCGCCTCCCGCCCGCAGCTCCCATGCCTTGCGATGGGGTCATGAGTGATGAAGGTGGGAAACCCGAGCCGTCCGCAGGCGGAGGTGGTAAGCAGCCCGTTCTTCTGCTCCCCGTGCTCCGATTGGCTGGCCAGGCGGCGAACCTCCACCCGCTCCTTAAAAAGGCGGAAGGGCGCCAAAAATCCACTTCCTCATCTTCTCCTTTCTTCAACCGCTACCCTTCCTCTCATTACGTCATGGAGAGGAACCTGATCCTTCATCGGTGGCGGAGGTGCGCCACCAGGCAGCCGCGCCTCTCCTATCCCTGGTGGTGGTGGAGCCAGACCACGAGGAAGAAGGAAGGGGCAAGGTCGTGGGCGAGGTCGAGAGGGCGTGGTCGGGCGCTCGGGTTGAGGCGGCAGGCGGTGCGCAACCCGCCTCCGTGGCAGCTCCTCTCCTCGGCCCGGTCCATGCGGGGCGATCCTTGGGAGTTCTTCGTCAAGCTCTGCCGGGCACCTCGTGCGTCGTCTCTCACGGCTTCGGCTCCTTTGCAAGTCGCGATGGAGTCGGACCGCTTGAATCTTTGGAATTGCGCATGAGGGGCTGTGGGATCAGTGACCTGTGAGTTAGTGTCGTCCCGGCCCCCGTGATGTATTTTGATCGAGGTGGAAGGCGTTTGCCCGCATCCACAGCTTGGCGTGAGGTTCACCCTCCATTTTAAGTTAATGGGCGACCTTCTCGCCGTCAAGGTCTTGGGAGACTCGGCACCGGGCGAGATCTGCGTGGACAGCTCCTCCGATGTGAAGACTCCTCCTCGGCGAGTAGCGAGGAGGGCGGCAGACGGCAGCGAGGGCGGAGTCCGACTAGTCGTGAGCGTCGCTTCAGCGCCACCGGCGACCCCATCATCCGGTCGCGGCCTCCTGAACTCCGAGGAGTCGTCTCCTTGGGCGGTGGCGTGGGGAGGCTCGGAAGAAGGAAGAGGGGTGGCGGCAGGCCGTCAAGTCGTCATCTGAGGCGTGGTGCCCTCGGCTGACATCTTGACGTCACTGCCGCCCGTCTTGAGCTCTGCTTCCGGCACCTCCGCCTCCGCCAAGCCCTGGCGACCCCAGGATGTTCTCTTGGTGTCTTCTGGCACCCGTAGCTCACCTAGGCGCCCCTTTTGCCCTTCCCGGCAAGCTTCTCTTGCCGGGGCCTCCTTGACCTACCTCCTGAAGAGAGAAACAGGAGAGGTATTATGGGCATCTTATCTTTTTTACTTTGTAAGCCTTCGGGCCTTAGTTGTATCTAGAACTTGTAATCCTCTCTTTCATGTTTTCATCCTCTATGGACTGTGCCCAAATGGGATGTTTTTAATGAAAAAAAGGCTCGCTATTTACATCCTTTACTTGTTTACATGCCTTGTATGTTTTACCCTCGCTTTGAGGAACTGCGTCGTGTAGAACCACGCTTCTTGAGTCACGGAACATCGGCAGACCATTGGCGGTGCCGCCCGACAAGAAACCATGTCGGGGCTAATTGCAGCTCACTTGTATTGTTGAGGCGGACTCGAAAAACAAATCAAGGCGCAACTTAGCTGCAGATCGATCCCTCAGCGCGCGGAGTTTTTCACACAAGGCACGGTCGTTCAAGGAATATAACCCGCTCCTCGGTCCATAGAAGGATGCATGATGAGGATGAAAAACTTATCGATATCACAGCCCCGGTGACTCGGCTTGGGGTGAATCTTAACATTCGCGGCCCGAGTGACTCTGGCTCATGGGGATCCAGTGCTGTAGCACCTTTCTTCGCTTTCTTTGTTCTTGCAGCTGCTAGATGTGTCATAGGAACAATCTCTTAGAAACCGGCAAGTTATTTACCGTGATATATAACTTCATTCTAAGAAAAGCTTGCTATGTTATGCCCTTTACTTGATTGATTGCCTTGTATGTTTCTACCCTCGCTTTGAGGAACTTGCGGTAACGAAACGCTTGCTGATCACGGAACATCAGCCACCAGTGGCGGTCTTGCCTCAAACAGAAACCTCGTCGGGCGATTGCAGACTCACTTGTATTGTTGGCGGACTCGAAAACAAATCAAGGCAACTTAGTCGCAGTCGATTCCTCTGCGCACAGGTTTTTCATACAAGGCACGGTCGTTCAAGGAACATAACCTTAAAGATTTCAAACTGATTGCGCTCTATGGCAATGACTGCTATGTTATATCCTTTATTCTGCCGCTTTCCTTGTATGTTTCTACCCCATGCTTTTAGGGAACTTGCCGGCGCAAGCACACTTGCTGAGTCACGGAACATCGAGCAACCATTGGCGGTCTTGCCCAAACAAAAACCTTATTAGGACTAGTTACGGCCTTTCACTTTCATTTGTTGGCGGACCGGAAACAAAGTAAGGCGCAACTCAACCTGAGCAGGTTCCTTAGCGCCTGAGCTTCCCATACAAGCAGCTGACAGCTCAAGGAATATAACATAAGAAATTAAAGCTGGCTGGGTTTTGTACTTAGACTTGGGCTGACTCAGCTTTTTACGTAAATCTGCGTCGGCAAGGTTCGCGCTTCTTCCTTGATTCCCTCCTTGTATGTTTTTCACCCTTCGCTTTTAGGGAACTTGCGGCGCAAAGCACACTTGCTGAGTCGCGGAACATCAATGATCATTGGCGGTCTATTTCCGGCAAGAAAATCTCGGCAGGCTAGTTGCGGCGGCGCTTTCATTGTTGGCGGACTCGAAAGCAGATCAAAGGCGCAACTTAGCCACGATTGATCCTTGGCGTTCAAGTTTTCCATACAAAGTCACGGTCTTTCAAGGAATCGACTTCGAAGTTGAAACCGACCGCTCTCTTTGCTCTACTTGCGGCGGAGCTCGATGGTGCGTCCTCGGCGGTGGCCTGACACTCCGGAGAGGTGCGCTTGCGGAAGATGGGCATCGAGCTGCTCTTCCGGACTTGGTCTTCTTCTTTCCCGGGGAGCTTCAGCGGCAAGTGGTTTGAGGCTCTGCTTGCGTCTTTGCTTCGGTAGATCTTGTCGGTGCGGATAAGTCGTCCTTCTTGTCGCCTTGGATAGAAATGACACTTATCGGACCGGGCATCTTGAGCACATTGTAGGCGTAGTGAGAGGCTGCGATGAACTTGGCGGTATTTGGGCGGCCTAGTATCCCATTGTAGGGGCAATGGGAAGTAATGACGTCAAATGTGACCCTCTACATTACGAAATTCAGCTCGCTGCCAAATGTCCTGGCGATGTGATCTTCCCCTTCAGCTTGCTCCTTCGGTTATCCTGAAAGTACCGGTTCTTGAGCTCGGCGTCGGGGATGCTGGAGCTTCTTGACCACCGCGGAGGAGATCAGATTCAGGCGGCCCGCCGTCGACCAACATCTTCATTGACCTTGAGGTTGCGGATTGTTGAGTGAAACCAACATCGGCAAGCACGACCCGTGATGATCACGATCGGTGATCCTCAACATCTCGAAGATGATGGGCGTCTTCAGACCCGCCGAGGCTTCGCGACTCGGCGGATGGCTCGGCTCGCGCTCACTTCGCACCTTTGCTTGAGTTGGCGGTGCGAGGTGTGCGAAGAACACTACCGTCGATACACAACACCTCCGTTGCCTTCCGAAACTCTTGGTCATCAGTCTCATCTTCCTCCATCTCATCATCCTCATCTTCTTCTTCGTCCTTATCGCGGCCCAGGGAGGTCATCACCTTGCAGCTGCTTGGGTTTACCGTGGCACCCTCCCGAGCGGGAAGCTTCTTGCCGGACCCCTGCCACCTTTGGGCCTTCTCCTTGTCATGGCGCTCGTACTCAACTTCGTAGCTCCGCCATCTGCTCAACTTTCTTGCGGGCTTGGAGGTCATGGCCCTTGGTGCGATGGATCTTGCAATATTGCTTCTTTGGAGCCATCACCTTGTCGTGCTACCACAGCCTCGCCGAATCGCTTGACGTTGGCCTTGTCGGAACCGCCTCCGTTCTTGGAATGCTCGACAACTAGCACATCCTTAGCTTTTCTTTTCCTATTGTTACGCCTCGGTTCTTCCTTGCGGGGCAGCATCCTCCTTGTTAGATCCTTCTACTCCATAATCTCTCGGGGATTTTCCTCCCCTCCTCGGCCCGTGCACACTTGTGCGGCCCAGGCGTACCAGCTCGTGACATCTCTAATCTGCACATCGCCATCTCCTCCCTCATCCCTCTGATTCACGCGTTCGATGGAGCAGCGGCGATGCTTCTTGGCGAGGTGGGCGTCGAGGGATGTTCGTGCGCACTAGCTGAATCTCTGTATGTACTTGCGCGAGGGTTCTCCCTCATACGGGCGAGCAAGTGAAGGTCGCTTTCACAGCCATGAGGCTTGTGGCGCTTGTGAAAGCGGCAAACAAGCTGATGGCGCAGAGTCATACGAAGAAATGGAGTTCTCCGGCAAGTGCATGAGCTAAGATCGGCGTTAGAAGCGAGCACCGGCGACAGAAAGTAGTTAGCGAGGATCTTCTCGTCGCGCTCCTCGACAGCTGCACGCGATGGTGTAGATCTTGAGAACTCCGGCGGATGTATCCTGCCATCGTACTTCTCGAACGCGTCGGGCTTGAAGTTCTTGGTCTTGGGCCGCTGGACTTGCCGCGGCTCACGGGTGAGCAGCGAGCGACTTTGCCGCATCTGACAAATCGCTGGTTCCCCGGCGCATGCATATCGGACAGTGGGCCCAGCGTGCTGAGTCGGTTAACGTCGCGCTTCCATACGTGCTCGATCATCGGTCGAGCATCTTCGATGTTGTCGTTCTTGGAGGGCGTGGCATTGATCGCGGCGGGTTCGCGGGTCAAGCGGCAGCGGTGGAGTCGGCGTCGAGGTTGGCCGACAGGCGGCGACCTCGGCCTTTAGGCGGGAGTCGCGTGGTAATGATACTTTTGCGGTCTTATCGGCATCGGCTTGCGCCCGGCTGCCTGCGAGGAGCCCGATCGCTTCGGTTGCGGGGCTTATCGCCGTTAGCAAAATCGATGAGGCTATAAATGGTCATCCTCCGATCGTCAATCTTGTGTGGCGCGGAGGTAATCGAGCGGTGGGCTCGGGGCCAGCGCTTCCTCTGCGATCTTAGGTGGCGGTGGCGGCAAGGCGGAGGCGGGATGTCTCGGACTCCCAAGCTGGATTGGAAGGAAGCAACACCCCGTCCGGGCGACCGTACCTCCTCGCGCCCGGCATGCGGGCGTGCATGCTCGGCCTCGAGCGTCCGTGACCCACCAGCTTGGCCTTGCTCAATCACGAGCACGGTGCTAGGAGCATCAGGCGTTGTCGACCTGCACCTCTGGGAAGGTGTGGTGTCTGCACGGTCACCGACGCTTGCGGGGCCTTGTTTTTGGATCTGGTGACGACGTGAGTCCCACCGTCGGCGCCCGCTTCTCCGCCGGCGTCCACCCCACCGCCCGTTTGCTCCTGCGGTGGTGGTAGAACCGATGTAGACGGAGCGGCCACCTCCGAAGGCTTCTTCTTCGGTGGCATGTTGATGAAGGCGTTGATGTAGCGCGCGCGGAGACCAGATCAGATGCTCACGACCTCGACGCCCCCCTACCTGGCGCGCCAAAGATGTCATGGTGGTTCTAGGGAGCACGAGCACCTATGGGGCAGGGGGCCCCTTCTAGTCCGGCAAGGGGGCGGAGGCGCTGTGAGCGGATCGAGGTCGGCGAGGAGGCAGGCGATTTTACCCAACTTGGAGCTCTCCGGGAGATAAAACTCCTCTGCTGCTTTGTGATTGTATTTGTTCTTGCTCGAGGCCTTGGGCGTATGGTGGTGTTGGGTGTGTCGAATGAACCCTAGTGTGGAAAAGTTCGAACCCCTTCTCGTGCGCATGGGCCTCCCTTTTATAGTCTGAAGGGGCACCCAGGTGGCAGCGTGGGAAGAGGGGTAAAAGTAAAAATGCAGGTTGGTACAATAGTGTCCAGCAGTGTCCCCTACCTAATTACTGGCGGGGGACAAGGGCATTTAATGCCCGTCTGAGCGCTGTGATGTGAGAAGCTTGACCGTTAGAGGCGCCACGATCGCCCCGATGGCCTCCTTGTCGGCTCCACTTGCCACCTTGCTCCGCGGCTGCGTAGCGCCTGCGCCCACGTGCTCTGGGATGGCCACTGGGGTGACACGCGTCGTTGGATCTTGTTGAACTGAGTGCATGGTGGCAACCTTGTGACAAGCGTCTTGCTGCGACCCTTCTCTTGCAGCGCCCAAGCAAGCTTGCCGTCATTTGGGCCTTGTCGGGGCAGCAGTGCGTCGCGGCAAGTCTTCTAAAACACCTTGGTTGGCCTTCGGCAGCTCCTCTTGCGGGGTCTTTATCCTTCTCGGCAAGCTCCTTTTGCGGGGTCTTATCTTTGGTGCGTCACTTTGTTCTTGAATGGCGGTATTAGGGAATGGCGGAGGGTCTTGGTGGGTGCGGCAAGCCTTGCCTTGAGAGTCTTTCTGTTGCCCGTGCACAAGTTGAGGTACTAAGGTACCCCTACTTTAATGCTACCACACAGGAAGAGAAGGGCTTGCAGTGGGGCGTCCGGTGGAAGTGGCGGGACTCGAGAACTGCATCAAGAAGATGGTGAGTAATAGGCTCCGGCTCGTCGGCGTGGTCCAAGTCATGCTCCTCAAGCAAATTCTCCCATGCGAGAGCGGGCATTCAATTTGTGGGAGTTCAATCGAAACAACACAGGGCGCTAGCGGGCTCTTGATACAACATCTGAAGGCGCTGGAGGAGTCTTTGTTCAAGGCGCCCGAAGCCCCGCATCGCGACCGTGAACCCATGATTCAGCTCGCGATCTCCGGTGGCGAGGTAAGTGATTCAACCCCATTATGGGACACTTCGTGGTAATTAGATTAACTCTAGTGAGGTTTTAATCTGCCTCTTCCTTTGGCGAGGAATGGATGGAGAAGGCCAAGCTGATCATCAGCCCGGCTCCCATGCGAGAAGACCTAGTGAGCGCCAGCAGCGGAGCTCTTGGTTCGGCACCGGCACGTGGTGCGGAGAAGAAGAGCCAGAAGGTGGTCACGGGGACTCGAAAGAGTTCCGTGTCGAAGCATCGGCGGCAGCGAGGACTCCTCCGTGAAGGACGGCGAGGAGGTACTCTCTCCGGAGGAGGAGAGAAGAAGAAGGCTTCCCCAATCGGAGGCGGCGAAGGGTCAGAGGGGAGAACTATCCCCGGGACAGTTTCACCAACATCGGCGTTAGCGGGATGAGTGGCCTCAAGGGCGAGCGTCCGGCGGATCGTAAATATTCGGATCATTTATATGCCGTACCTTTCATGTCACGTAGTATCCTTCTAACGCCGCATTACATTTGTAGTCCGATCGATGGCGATCTCCCGACTCAATGGCGGGTCGTTGGCCTCGTCGGACATAAATTCCGTCTGACCGCCTCTACCGGCCGGCGAGGGCGCGGTGGGATCCCAGAGGACCCATCGGGGAGGCTCGAGGCGCCCGTCGGGTGACCTCCGGACTTTGCGGCGGACTCTACATCGGAACCGATGGTGGTTCGAGTCAAACAGCGGCTACTCGAAGAAGGGCAGGGCCGTGGCGGCGGCCTCCGTCCAACGGAGGTGCGGATAACTGTTAGGCGCTTAAAGGCACTTCCATCGAGGAAGAACACCGCACTATCATGAGTGCGGTGATTGAGAAAGGTTCAGCTCGCCAAGCGGGCTGACCAAAACTGCGGCAGCCTTCTAACGAGCTTTGGTAGAGTTAAGATTATGTAATGTAATACCGCATAAACGGTAGCCTGATGCTTAGTTGGTGTTGGAAGAAAATCGGGTGAGGATCTAACAAGATATCTGTGAGGTTGCCTAAAATATGTCAATATGGGTTTGCGGCTCTTGGCTTCTTGACCTCTGCCGCGTGCTTGGCGGAGGTCGAGGAGTGCTGAAAAAGGATCTCGAGTGGTCGAGCAAGAGCTCGGCCATGCAAAAAGCAGCTCGAGGAGAAAGAAGGTGAGTAACACCTCTTTGAATTAGTACCTTCTGAGAAAAGGATTTTGGTTGCAAATAAAATTAACAAGGATAATATGTGTATTGCGGGGGCCACTAGCGAGGTGGCAGCCCTAAAGGATGCCGTGTCATGACGAGCATAATCTTGACCCGGAGCAGGATGGCGAGAAAAGCAAGAGAGCCTGGTGGCGGAAGTTCGGCAAGAGCTCTAGGCTCTCATGGAAAAGCATGAGAGTTTGGGCGTGACTCAAGACTCGAGTCCGAGCTTGCCTCGGCTCTCGAAAGTGCAAAATCCGCCAAGGCGAGGCCCAGAAGGCCCTTCGGGAGGTTGAGGACATAAAGAAGATAGCTGCGGGTAAGGCCTTTTTCATGCAAAGCAGGCATGTTAATGTGAATTACGGATACTTACAAGTCGGAGCTCTCGAGGCGTTTGTAGATCTGCCCGCGTAGTGCGTCGATGCGCCGCATTCTATCGTGGCGAGAGGAGCTCGGCGGAGAAGGTCTTCGGTCTCGATACTACGAGGCCGGCCATCCAGTGCCCCCAAGCGACCGGTGAAGCGGTGGTCGAACTCCTAAAGGTGGCGAGGAGGCCATGAAGGGCCTCATAGTCCGGCTATGGCTGGACAGGCCATGCACAGGAGCTACTTTGGCCTCGTCTGGCTGCTGGTGGATGCATGCCCCGGCTGGATATAGTCAAGCGCTCCGCTTGCATTGAAAGCGCTCGTCGGGCCCTTGCCGCATAAAAGGTGCAATGGGGCAAAGCTGGATGCGGGCTTCTCACGGATCCACCGCCGGGCAGGAGCATCGCATGCGGGCGGTATTATAAAGTTGTCTGAAGGGAGCCTGCGATATTGCGAGATGAGTGCTCCCGAAATGTAATTTTGAGTGAACTTCGTTGTGTATTTATCACATGCGCGAAAACTTCGTTTATATGCGCCATGAAACAGCAACTTGTTTAATTTAAATATTACCTTACATGCGGCGTTTGTTAATGCGAGAGATGGCAAGTCGTTGGCTTCACCCCCAAGCCACGAGTGCTAGGGTGTTGATGATAAACTTGAGCACTCTTGTTCCCATTTTGGGTCCATCTGAGGGCGCTCTCAACACGACGAACAAGGCAGCGGACTTATAATGCTTGAACACTCTCCTTAGCCATAGAATTCTATAATTTTAAATTTGGTGAAGCCCTGGTATTCGGAAGACCGAATCCGGGCGCTATCACGCCTTCTTCGGACATTATCCGAACTTACTTCGAGTGGCGTGAGTCTTTAAGGACCGAAAAAACCTCTCGAACAGCGACCAGTCTCTCGCCTTATCATGCCCGATCGATTTTAGCTTTCTCCTTTGGCGTTAACCCGGCTCAGCGAGCGCAATCGCGATGGTTCTCCAGTCTACCTTAGCAAGCGGAATGGAGCGTAAGGCACCAAAACATGGGGCAGGCAAACCCAACTATTGACCCAAGACATGATTGGGCCGATTCATATAATGCTATAAGTTCGGGGTGCCGCACTTGTGAAAGTGTTAGGACTTGATCATACCATAATATGGGGAGCGAAGCCCTGGTGTATTGGCCATACCAAAATATCTGGTGCAAGATGTCATATAATGAACATATATATAAAAGATAATGCATTTGCAAAAAGAGTGCTGCATTATTTATGAAAGAAAGTGCGCTATTAGGCGGTGATACAAATAGTCTTGATAAGCAAAGGATTTGGACTAAATAAACATGTCCCCCTCGAGGATGAGCTGCAGACTTGGTGTATATAATTGAATTTAATGCTCGTAATTGAGACCACACAGATGTTAAATGCGGCCTTCTTTAGTCCACATTTGTTGCATCATGAGTTGGCAGGTTACGCGCGGACGGGGCTTACAGTTATGAGTCCTGCGTTCATAAAGAAGAAAAAAAAAAAGAAAGGGGGCACACTTGCGAGCCCTGGTGTGGTCGAACCGCACTCTGGGTTCATTGTGGTCGTGCCCTTTCCCTGCGCCCATGGTATCTCAAAGCATAATGATGTCAGCGGAGTGTTATTCTTGCGATCATGTCTTGGCGAGTTGGGGCCGCATTACTCTGGCGATGCTCTGATCGCGCCCGGTGGTCTTAGTTGGCATTGCTCGGGCGCTTTCTTTATATCCGGCTTTCTAAGCTGCGGACTTGAGAATGCGTGAGAAGGCTGCTCTGTACTTACGCGCGAGGCAGCTGTATGTTCCTCCGTTCGGAGGGGCGTTCGTATTTCCATTGACCGTGATGACTCCATGAGGGCTGGCATCTTGAGCTTTAGGTATGCATAATGCGGCACCATGTTGAATTTTACAAGCAGCGGTTCGTCGAAGCGAGCATGATAGCCGCTCTGAGCGGGACTATATCGAAGATTAATTCTTTGCCGGAAATTATCCGGGGATCCGAAGACCACTTCGGTGTGGTGAGCTGTCTGATTGGCTTCCCTCACGGGATGACACCTTTAAAGGTTGTCTTTGTAGGTTTAATCCTTGATGGGTCTATGCCCATTTTGCGCCTGTATCTGATAAAGCGAGTTCGAGCTGCTGCTACCGATCCATCGAGGACTCGTGAGTGGAACCATCGGCGATTGGGTCTAGAACCAATGCAGCAAATCCGCCATGGCGTATGCTGGTCGGATGGTCTCTTCGATCGAAAGTGATGGGCAAGAGGACCATGGGTTGAACTTTAGGCGGTGGCTCCATCGCATAGGCGTCCGTAGTCTTGGCGCTTCCTCTCCCTCTTGGGTATATGGGTGGCGTATATCATATTCACCGTCCGCACTTGTGGGGAAAACCCTTATCCTCTGTTGTTCGGCTGCGGGTCTCTTCCTCGTCGTCGCTATTTAGCCCCTTGTCATTGTTTTGACAATTAACGCCGACACCTTGAACACCAACAATCTCTATTGGTGTGATTAGCTGGCTTTCGGAGAATGCCATATATCGGCATAGCGGTCGAGTATTGGTCGAGATTGGGCCGGACCGGAGTGGTTCTTTTAAAGGCTTCTTCCGTTGACGGGTTTGGAGCCTCGAAATCCGGCATTGGCGCGTATCCTCCTTATAAATCGCCGTTAATGCGGCACTTGTTTTGATTCGGCGTGACTGCCGTTGTTGTCCTTAGTATCCGGATGCCCGGAATTTTCACGGAGATTGTTGCTGCTTGAGCTAGCCAGCTGTCCTCTCGCGCAAAGCGGGTCATTAATGATGTGAGGCTGCCATGGATTTGGCTTTTCTGCGCGGTGCGGGCTAGCCATTCGTCCGGATGTTATGTTTGAAGGCTGCTAGGGCCTCTGCATCCGGACGGTCGGCGATTTGATTTTTCTTTGTCAAGAACCGTGTCGAGAATTATGCGGCGATTAAATGCTTGCTGAATGATGTGGCTTAGGTCGCCGATTATGCGGTGGTCGCACATATGTGCCTTGGAAGTTATCAAGGAAGCGGCCTCGAGGTTTTCCCAACACCAATTGACTCTGCGGGCAAGATGTTAAGCCAATGCGAGCTGGTCCTTTAAGCTTGAGTGGGAGATATTTGATGGCATGTAGATGATCGCGCGGGCTATGTGAATGTGGAGAAGATAGTCTTGATCCAAACGCGAGGTCTGTTGTGCCATCGTAAGATTCAATGTTCTGGGTTTAAACCCTTGAGGATCGATGATCCATTACTTCGTCGATGAAGCATAGAGGGTGTGTGGCGCCCTGTATTGGCGATATCCGGCGGCTCGAGGCGCTATGCTGCATGTGTTCGGCGGGCGGGGTTATTGTGTCCGTGCGCGGCGGTATTAAATCGTGGGTCGTAAGAGGCGCCCGTGATCCGTAGATGGATCTGGATTGCCTTGCCTTGTCCTCGATTATGTCTCACAAGTCGGTAGCGTTCCATCTTGGCTTCATACTTTTGGGCGATCGGGGTATAGTCTTGGTGGGGGCACTGGATGCCTCTCTATCCGCGACCACGGGGTGGTCGATCGACCATGTCATCTGTTGGTGATGAAGGTGTTTATGCTTCCTCCTCTAATCGGGGAGCAGCTTGCATCTTGAGTAGCTTGTTGGAGGGGCGTTCGAGTTTATACTCTTGACGCGAGGACCCGGTCCATCGATCGGCGGCGGTCAGGTCTGATCAGCTTGAAGCTTTGCTTTGCTTTTCTTTAGGCTGTTTCTTTGTGGCGATAAGCCTCGCTTTGGCGCTCTTGTTGGCCAGGATCCCAGTGCGATGAATTCGTCATCATTGAGGCTTGCCGTCTTGGGAGGGAGGCATAATAGTTGTCATCCTCAACCCCTTCGTTTGCCGCCCTCTCGTGAGGGCTTTCTTCTTCATCCTCTGCTGGAGTCTTCTTTGGAGGGATTGTCTTGGCACTCTCGGTGTTATTATCTCCGTGCGGAATCTCCATTCTTCTTTGTGGCGGGATTTGGGCGGGCGCGGCTGGCGTCGGTGTTTGGGCTGCTTCTTTAGAGAATCTACCTCGGCAGCTTCTTCGCCATCCCCTTCTTTTGGGGTATCCACCATGTATCGTCATATGGCGAGGTGGCCTTCGGTGCCCTGTGGCGGCTCTGATAAATCTCGGCATCGTGCGTCCATAGCGTCGATGTCTTAATCGTAATCTAGCATGTCGGTTAAATCCTCGATAGTGGCTACAAAGTGGGTGGTGGGTGGGCTCTGAATTTCTTAGTTGTCCGTACTCAACCATCTGGCCATAGTCGGCAGGACTCTCCCGATAACGAGAGATGCTTTAATGAATTTAGGATATCGCCAAAAAGCGAGTGTTGGAATATGTCGTGGCGGTGAATTCCATAACCGGCCCAATCCGGATTGATTGGTGAGGCGCGGGAGGTTGGTCGGCGAGTCCGGCGCCTCGGAGTTCACGAGTTTCACAAGGGACAAGATTGGTGTTGGCTCCATCGCCGTGGATGTTGAAGCCCCAGGCGGCGTCTATCCGCCGACCCTCGTCTGGCGTCGGCTCGGGCTAATGGCGAAGCGGATCCGTGTCGCGGCCACCAAAGGCCTTTGTTGGTGGCGAGCTAGATCATGCCCATCGTCGCGGTCACGTGCGCTTCGGCTCTCAGCTCGAGTCCGTCGAAGATCAAGTCTCGCGGACATCGGCCGTGAAGTTTAAGCTTCAAATCGACACAGCGGCGAGGCGTAGCTTTTGATCTGCTCGGATGGCCAAGTGAATTGGCTGCGAGGTGAAGCCCGAATCTGAAGATCTGTCGGGGAAAAATCTCACCACGGACAGCGTTGCTGATGAAGATGCCATCAAGCACTTCGGTGGCGACACGAGAGGAACTCTCAATGAAAGCACCAATGTCGGTGTCAAAACCGGCGGATCTCGGGTAGGGGTCCCGAGGTACATGCGTCTAGGCGGATGGTAACAAGAGGCGAGGACACAATGTTTTTACCCAGTTGGGCCCTCTCGATGGAGGTAAAACCCTCGTCTGCTTGATTAATATTGATGATATGGGTTGTACAAGAGTAGATCTACCACGAGATCAAGGAGGCTAAACCCTAGAAGCTAGCCTATGGTATGATTGTTGAGATGTCCTACGGACTAAAGCCCTCTGGTTTATATAGACACCGAAGGAGGCTAGGGTTACAGTCGGTTACAATGGTAGGAGATCTACGTATCCGTGTCGCCAAGCTTGCCTTCACGCCAAGGAAAGTACCATCCGGACACGAGCGGAGTCTTCAATCTTGTATCTTAAGTAGTCTTGGAGTCCGGCGGATATTGATAGTCGACTATCCGGACACCCCTGATCGGGACTCCTCGGTAATGTCGATTGTCAAAACCGGCGGATCTGGAGTAGGGGTCCGAGCATCTGCGTCTATGCGGATGGTAACAAGGGCGAGGACACAATGTTTTACGGATTCGGGCCCTCTCGATGGAGGTAAAACCCTCGTCATGCTTGATTAATATTGATGATATGGGTAGTACAAGGTAGATCTACCACGAGATCAAGGAGGCTAAACCTAGAAGCTAGCCTATGGTATGATTGTTGAGATGTATGTTGTCCCTCTGGACTAAAGCCCTCCGGTTTATATAGACAGGAGGAGGCTAGGAATTACAGTCGGTTACAATGGTAGGAGATCTACATATCCGTATTGCCAAGCTTGCCCTCCACCAAGGAAAGTACCATCAGGACACTGGCCGGAGTCTTCAATCTTCTATCTTAAGTAGTCTGGGAGTCCGGCGGATATTGATGAGTCCGGCTATCCGGACACCCCTAGTCGAGGACTCCTCGGTAGCCCCGAACCAGGCTTCAATGGCGATAAGTCCAGCGTGTTTATAGTCTTGGCGTTGCAAAGCGGGTTCTCCTTCAAATTCCATGTACTTGCCGAATAGCGTCCAACCGTCTTGAATACTATGTTCCTCGGGTTCTCATGAAATAATGGACCTCTTCCGCGTCGCATGATTGCAAAAAGCCAGGTATCTTTTACATTTCACCCCTAATTGTGCGAGTCGTCCGCCTATAAAAGAGGCAGAATCCAGATCCAAATCCTTTTACCGTCTTCCTCCAGCGTATACTACTCCGAGCGCCTCGACCTAGAAATCCATTCCACCATGGATCGTCGCGGCTCTTCTTCACGCGCTCCCAGCCCACGCCCAAGAATTGGAGGAGATGCTCGTTTCGCACAATAAGCTAGTTAAGCTCCAAGCGGAGGTTTCTCCCTCCGGCCTTCATGGTCCCGATCCGGGCGGACTAGTTACTTATCAAGGTGGGAGGCGCGGAGGACACTCCAAGCCCGATAAGGGAGGCGGGTGTGCTTTGTCC
>JAHHZJ010001277.1:0-63135 GCA_021437245.1 Aegilops speltoides
AAGGTGTGAGATTGAGCTCGGCTCGATCACCGACCACGGCAAAAGATAAAGAAGAGATGAGTGTCATCCCTATGCTTCAGCCATAGGATCTATTATGTATGCCATCTTGTGTACAGACCGATGTAAACCTTGCCGTAAGTTTGGTTGCAAGATACCAAAGTAATCCCGCAAGGAACAACGGACAGCGGTCAAGAATATCTGAAGTACACGAAAAGGACAAAGGACATGTTTCTCGTTTATGGAGGAGCGAAGAGCTCGTCGTAAAGGGTTACGTCGGCGCTAGCCGACTCAGATCTGGATGACTCTAAGTCACAAACCGGATCGTGTATATGTTGAATGGTGGAGCGATGGCTGGTGCGGTGCAAGCGAGAGCGTCGTGGCGGGATCTACATGTGAAGCGGAGTACATGGCAGCCTCGGAGGCAGCGCATGAAGCGATTTGGGTGAAGGAGTTCATCACCGACCTAGGAGTCATACCCAATGCGTCGGGGCGATCAAACTCTTCTGTGACAACACTGGAGCTATTGCCCTTGCCAAGGAGCCCAGGTTTCACAAGAAGACCGAGCACATCAAGCGTCGTTTCAACTCCATCCGTGAAAATGTTCAAGATGGAGACATAGAGATTTGCAAAGTGCACACGGATCTGAATGTCTCGGATCCGTTGACTAAACCTCTCGCGTGCAAAACATGATCAACACGAGAACTCTATGGGTGTTCGATTCATCACAATGTAACTAGATTGGTGACTCTAGTGCAAGTGGGAGACTGTTGGAAATATGCCCTAGAGGCAATAATAAAAGTATTATTATATTTCAATGTTCATGATAATTGTCTTTTGTTCATGCTATAAGCTGTATTATCCGGAAATCGTAATACGTGTGAACACTTAGACCCCAATATGTCCCTAGTGAGCCTCTAGTTGACTAGCCCGTTGTGATCAATAGATAGTCATGGTTTCCTGACTATGGACATTGGATGTCGTTGATAACGGGATCACATCATTAGGAGAATGATGTGATGGACAAGACTCAATCCTAAGCATAGCATAAAAGATCGTATAGTTCGTTTGCTAGAAGCTTTGCCAATGTCAAGTATCTCTTCCTTCGACCATGAGATTGTGTAACTCCCGGTTACCGTAGGAGTGCCTTGGGTGTATCAAACGTCACAGCGAATCGGGTGACTATAAAGGTGCATTACAGGTATCTCGAAAGTATCTGTTGGGTTGACATGGATCGAGGCGGGATTTGTCACTCCGTATGACGGAGAGGTATCTCTGGGCCCACTCGGTAATGCATCATCATAATGAGCTCAAGGTGACCAAGGTGTTGTACGGGATCATGCATTACGGATGCGAGTAAAGTGACTTGCGTAACGAGGCTGAACAAGGTATTGGGATCCGACGATCGAGTCTCGGGCAAATAACGTACCGATTGACAAAGGAATTGCATATGAGGTTTGATCGAATCCTCGACATCGTGGTTCAACCGATGAAATCATCGAGGAGCATGTGGGAACCAACATGGGTATCTAGACCCGCTGTTGGTTATTGCCGAGAGTCGTCTCGGTCATGTCTGCGTGTCTCCGAACCCGTAGGGTCTACACATAAGGTTCGGTGGCGCTAGGGTTAGTGGGAAGTCAAGTATGTGACTACCGAATGTTGTTCGAGTCCGGATGAGATCCGGACGTCACGAGGAGTTCGGAATGGTCCGGAGGTAAAGAATAATATATAGGAAGTGGTATTTGCCATCGGGAAAGTTTGGGGTTTCGGTAATGTCTGGGACCACCGGAAGGGTCCCGGGGTCCACGGGTGGGGCCACCTATCCGGAGGGCCCGTGGGCTGAAGTGGGAGGAACCAGCCCATAGTGGGCTGGTGCGCCCCTAGGCCCACCCTGCGCCTAGGGTTGAAACCCTAGGGGTGAGGCGCCCACTGGCTTGGGGGCACTCCACCCTCCTTGGCGCGCCCCCTGGAGATTGGATCTCCGGGGCAGCCCTGGGGCCTATATAAAGGGGGAGGGGGGGCTGCTGTACCCATCTCCAAGGCGCAGCCCTCCCTCCCAACACTTCTCCTCCTCCGTGAGGCGCTCGCGAAGCCCTGCCGAGATCTTGCTTCTCCACCATCACCTGCCTTGTCGTCGTCTTGCCGGTGGAGCTGTCTTCCTCAACCTCTCCTTCCTCCTTGCTGGATCAAGGCGGAGGAGACGTCGCTCGTCCCGCACGTGTGTTGAGCAGCGGAGGTGCTGTCCGTTCAGCACTTGGACGTCGGTGATTTGAATCACGTTCGAGTACGACTCCATCATCACCTTGCAAGCTTCCGCACGCGATCTACAAGTGGTATGTAGATGCAATCTCTCTCCCGATGCTCGTTGCTTAGATGAACTCATAGATGGATCTTGGTGAAGCCGTAGGAAAAATTTTAATTTTCTGCAACGTTCCCCAACAGTGTGGTACGGTAATCCTGTTCTGAAAGTCATGTTACTAGACCATGATAAACCTATGAACTATGAGAAGCGATGATGAGCCCAGATTCATGAAATGGCTTGAGGCCATAAAATCGAGATATGATCCATGTATGAAAACAAAGTATGGACTTTTGATTGACTTGCTCGATGATCGACAAGCCATGTTAAATAAATGGATCTTCAAGAGGAAGACGGACAGCGATAGTAGTGTTACTATCCACTAAGCTCGACTTGTTGCAAAAGATTTTCAACAAGTTCAAGGGGTTGAATACGATGAGATTTTCTCACTCGTATGGATGTAAGTCTGTCTCGAATCATGTTAGCAATTGCCACATTTTATGAAATCGGCAAATGGATGTCAAAACTGCATTCCTTAATGGATTTATTAAAGAAGAGTTGTATATGATGCAACCGAAGGTTTTGTCAATCCTAAAGGTGCTAACAAAATGTGCAAGCTCGGCGATCCATCTATGGACTGGTGCAAGCATCTCGGAGTTGGAATATACGCTTTGATAAGTTGATCAAAGCATATAGTTTTATATGGACTTACGATGAAGCTGTATTTACAATAAAGTGAGTGGGAGCATTACACCCTTTACGATTAGTATATGTGAGTGACATATTGTTGATCGAAATGATGTAGAATTTTACGCAAAGCATAAAGGAGTGTTTTAAAGGAGTTCTTTGAAAAGAAAAGACCTCGATAAAAGCTACTTACATATTGAGCATCAAGATCTATTGAGATAGATCAAGGCGCTTGATAAGATTTTCAATGAGTACATACCTTGGTAAGATTTTGAAATAGTTCAAAATGGAGCGATCAAAGAAAGAGTTCTTGCACTGTGTTGCAAAGGTATGAAATTGAGTAAGACTCAAATCCCGACTGACAAAAAAAATAGAAAGAGAATGAAAAGTCATTCCCTATGCCTCGGTCATAGGTTCTATAAAGTATGCTATGCTATGTACCGGACCTATTGTATACCTTGCTCTGAATTTGGCAAGGGAGTACAATAGTGATCTAGGAGTAGATCCTTTGGATATTGGTCAAGAATATCCTTAGTAAGGACTAAGGAGATGTTTCTCGATTATGGAGGTGATAAAAGAGTTTGTTGTAAAAGTTACATCGATTGCAAATTTTACACCGATCCAGATGACTCTAAGTCTCAACTGGATACATATTGAAAGTGGGAGCAATTAGCTAGAGTAACTCCATGCGAGCATTGTGGACATAAAATATTTGCAAAATACATCTTTGCTTTCACGAATGTGACAGACCCGTTGACTAAGCTTCTCTCACGAGCAAAACATGATCACACCTTAGTACTCTTTGGGTGTTAATCACATAGCGATGTGAACTATATTATTGACTCTAGTAAACCCTTTGGATGTTGGTCACATGATGATGTGAACTATGGGTGTTAATCATATCTGAGATATGAATATTGGTGTTAAATCACATGGCGATGTGAACTAGATTATTGACTCTAGTGCAAGTGGGAGACTGAAGGAAATATGCCCTAGAGGCAATAATAAAGTTATTATTTATTTCCTTATTTCATGATAAATGTTTATTATTCATGCTAGAATTGTATTAACCGGAAACATAATACTTGTGTGAATACATAGACAAACATAGTTTCACTAGTATGCCTCTACTTGACTAGCTCGTTTATTAGAGATGGTTATGTTTCCTAGCCATGGACAAAAGAGTTGTCATTTGATTAACGGGATCACATCATTAGGAGAATGATGTGATTGACTTGACCCATTCCGTTAGCTTAGCACTTGATCGTTTAGTATGTTGCTATTGCTTTCTTCATGACTTATACATGTTCCTGTAACTATGAGATTATGCAACTCCGTTTACGGAGGAACACTTTGGGTACTACCAAGCGTCACAGCGTAATCTGGGTGATTATAAAGGAGTACTACAGGTGTCTCCGAAGGTACATGTTGAGTTGGCCTATTTGAGATTAGGTTTTGTCCTCCGATTGTCGGAGAGGTATCTCTGGCCCTCTCGGTAATGCACATCATTATAAGCCTTGCAAGCAATGTGACCAATGAGTTAGTTACGGGATGATGCATTCTGAGCGAGTAAAGAGACTTGCGGTGGCGAGATTGAACTAGGTATTGGATCGACGATCGAATCTCGGGCAAGTAACATACCAATGACAAAGGAACAACGTATGTTGTTATGCGGTTTGACCGATAAAGATCTTCGTAGAATATGTAGGAGCCAATATGGGCATCAGGTCCCGCTATTGGTTATTGACCGAGAATAGTTCTAGGTCATGTCTACATAGTTCTCGAACCCGTAGGGTCCGCACGCTTAAGGTTTCGATGGCAGTTATATTATGAGTTTATGAGTTTTGATGTACCGAAGGAGTTCGGAGTCCTGGATGAGATCGGGGACATGACGAGGAGTCTCGAAATGGTCGAGACGTAAAGATCGATATATTGGACGACTATATTCGAGTTCGGAAAGGTTCGAGTGATTCGGGTATTTTTCGGATCTGAGAGAGTTACGGGAATTCGCCGGGGAGAAGTATTGGGCCTTATTGGGCCATACGGGAAAGAGAGGGGCTGCCTAGGGCAGGCGCGCCCCCCCATGGCCTAGTCCGAATTGGACTAGGGGGAGGGGCCGCACCCCCTCCTTCCTTCCCTTCTCTCTTCCCCTTCCTTGTCTCCTACTCCCAATACATGGAAGGACTCCTAGTTGGACTAGGAAAGGGGGAATCCTACTCCCGGTGGGAGTAGGACTCCCCTAGGGCGCGCCATAGAAGAGGGCCGGCCCTCCCCTCCTCCACTCCTTTATATACGGGGGTAGGGGGCACTCCATAGACACACAAGTTGAGCTACAGATCGTTCCTTAGCCGTGTGCGGTGCCCCCCTCCACCATATTCCACCTCGGTCATATCGTCGCGGAGTTTAGGCGAAGCCCTGCGCCGGTAGAACATCAACATCGTCACCACGCCGTCGTCTTGTGGAACTCATCCCCGACACTTTGCTGGATCGGAGTCCGGGATCGTCATCGAGCTGAGCGTGTGCTGAACTTCGGAGGTGCCGTGACGTTCGGTACTTGGATCGGTCGGATCGTGAAGGCGTCGACTACATCAACAGCGTTGTCATAGCGCTTCGCTTCGGTCTCACGAGTGCGTGGGCGAACACTCTCCCTCTCGTTGCTATGCCATCACCATGATCTTGCATGTGCGTAGGAAATTTTTGAAATTACTACGTTCCCCTACAGTGGCATCCGAGCCTAGGTTTTATGCGTTGATGTTATATGCACGAGTAGAACACAAGTGAGTTGTGGACGATACAAGTCATACTTCCTACCAGCATGTCATACTTTGGTTCAGCGGTATTGTTGGATGAAGCGGCTCGGACCGACATTACGCGTACACTTACGCGAGACTGGTTCTACCGACGTGCTTTGCACACAGGTGGCTGGCGGGTGTCAGTTTCTCCAACTTTAGTTGAACCGAGTGTGGCTACGCCCGGTCCTTGCAAAGGTTAAAACGGAGTCTATTTGACAAACTATCGTTGTGGTTTTGATGCGTAGGTAAGAACGGTTCTTGCTAAGCCCGTAGCAGCCACGTAAAATTTGCAACAAAAAAGTAGAGGACGTCTAACTTGTTTTTGCAGGGCATGTTGTGATGTGATATGGTCAAGGCGTGATGAGATATAAGTTGTTGTATGAGATGATCATGTTTTGTTGAAGTTATAAACAATGGCGAAGCCCTAAGGTTGTCTCTTTGTTGCATAAGATGCAAGTGCCAAATAATTGCTTTACTTTATCGCAGTGCGATAGCAATAGTTGCAAGAGCAATAGTTGTCGAGACGACCATGTGACGACACATTGATATAGATCAAGATGATGAAGATCATGGTGTCGTGCCGGTGACGATAGAGATCATGACAGTACTTTGGAGATGGAGATCAAAGGCGCAAGATGATCATGGCCATATCATGTCACATATTTTGATTGCATATGATGTTTATTTATTATACATCTTATTCTTGCTTTGATTGATGGTAGCATTTTAAGATGATCTCTCACTAATTATCAAGAAGTGTTCTCCCTGAGTATGCACCGTTGCGAAAGTTCTTCGTGCTGAGACACCACGTGATGATCGGGTGTGATAGGCTCTACGTTCAAATACAACGGGTGCAAAACAGTAGCACACGCGGAATACTCAGGTTATACTTGACGAGCCTAGCATATACAGATATGGCCTCGGAACATGGAGACCGAAAGGTCGAGCGTGAATCATATAGTAGATATGATCAACATAGTGATGTTCACCATTGAAAACTACTCCATCTCACGTGATGATAGGGCTGCGGTTTTGTTTTCAGTGCAGAGTGCTATGTCCGGATCACTGGCAAGAGTGATAATACCATTGGGACCGGGCATCTTGAGCTTCATGCACCCATAATGGAGTATAGATTGGAAGCATGCAAATGCATCTCGCCCTAATAAGGCGTGATATCCACTGTTGAAAGGGGCCACTTGAAAGGTTATCACTTCAGACCGGTAATTCTCCGGCGTGTCGAATGTTGGGGAACGTTGCATAAAATAAAAAATTTCCTACGTTCACCAAGATCAATCTAGGAGTTCATCCAGCAATGAGAGAGAGGAGTGCATCTACATACCCTTGTAGATCATGGCGGAAGCGTTCAAAGAAGCGGGGTTGAGGGAGTCGTACTCGTCGTGATCCAAATCACCGGAGATCCTAGCGCCGAGCAGACGGCACCTCCGCGTTCAACACACGTACGGTTAGCGTGACATCTCCTCCTTCTTGATCCAGCAAGGGGGAAGGAGAGATTGATGAAGATCCAGCAGCACGACGGCGTGGTGGTGGATGCAGCAGGGATCCGGCAGGGCTTCGCCAAGCGTCTGCGGGAGGGAGAGGTGTAGCAAGGGGGAAGGGAGGCGCCAAGTGCAAGGGTGCGGCTGCCCTCCCTCCCCCCTCTTTATATAGGGTCCCCAGGGGGCGCCGGCCCTGGAGATGGGATCTCCAGGGGGGCGCCGGCCAGGGGGGAGGCTTGCCCCCCAAGGCAAGTGGAGGCGCCCCCCACCCTAGGGTTTCCAACCCTAGGCGCAGGGGGCCCCAAGGGGGGGAGCACCAGCCCACTAGGGGCTGGTACCCTCCCCACTTCAGCCCACGGGGCCCTCCGGGATATGTGGCCCCACCCGGTGGAGCCCCGGGACCCTTCCGGTGGTCCCGGTACAATACCGGTGACCCCCTAAACTTTCCCGATGGCCGAAATTGCACTTCCTATATGTAATTCTTCACCTTCGGACCATTCCGGAACTCCTTGTGACGTCCAGGATCTCATCCGGGACTCCGAACAACTTTCGGGTTACTGCATATTCATATCTCTACAACCCTAGCATCACCGAACCTTAAGTGTGTAGACCCTACGGGTTTGGGAGACATGCAGACATGACCGAAACGCCTCTCCGATCAATAACCAACAGCGGGATCTGGATACCCATGTTAGCTCCCACATGCTCCTCGATGATCTCATCAGATGAATCACGATGTCGAGGATTCAATCAATCCCGTATACAATTCCCTTTGTCAATTGGTACGTTACTTGCCCGAGACTCGATCGTCGGTATCCCAATACCTCGTTCAGTATCGTCACCGGCAAGTCACTTTACTCATCTTGTAATGCATGATCCGTGACGGACACTTGGTCACATTGAGCTCATTATGATGATGCATTACGAGTGGGCCCAGAGATACCTCTCCGTCATACGGAGTGACAAATCCGATCTCGATTCGTGCCAACCCAGACACTTTCGGAGATACCCGTAGTGCACCTTTATAGCCACCCAATTACGTTGTGACATTTGGCACACCAAAGCACTCCTACGGTATCCGGAGTTGCACAATCTCATGGTCTAAGGAAATGATACTTGACATTTGGAAAAGCTCTAGCTAAAGCGAACTACGATCTTTGTGCTATGCTTAGGACTGGGTCTTGTCCATCACATCATTCTCCTAATGATGTGATCCGTTATCAATGACATGCAATGTCCATAGTCGAGAAACCATGACTATATGTTGATCAATGAGCTAGTCAACTAGAGGCTTACTAGGGAATTGTTGTGGTCTATGTATTCACACACGTATTACGATTTCCGGATAATCTGATTATAGCATGAACAATAGACAATTATCATGAATAAAGAAATATAATAATAACCATTTTATTATTGCCTCTAGGGCATATTTCCAACTGTCTCCCACTTGCACTAGAGTCAATAATCTAGGTATATTGTGATGTATCGAACACCCATTGCGTCTGGTGTTGATCATGTTTTGCTCTAGGGAGAGGTTTAGTCAGCGGATCTGCTACATTCAGGTCGTATGTACTTCTAAATATCTATGTCTCCATCTTGAACATTTTCACGAATGGAGTTGAAATGGCGCTTGATGTGCTGGTCTTCTTGTGAAACACAGGCTCCTTGGCAAGTGCAATAGCTCGGTGTTGTCACGAGAAGAGTGTAGTCGGCCCCGACGCATTGGGTATGACTCCTAGGTCGGTGATGAACTCCTTCACCCAGATTGCTTCATGTGCTACCTCCGAGGCTGCCATGTACTCCGCTTCACATGTAGATCCCGCCATGACGCTCTGCTTGCAAGCGCACACTTACTCGCCCACCATTCAAAATATACACGTATCCGGTTTGTGACTTGAGTCATCGGATCGTGTCGAAGCTAAGCGTCGGCGTAACCCTTTCTGACGAGCTCTTCGTCACCTCCATATACAAGAAACATGACCTTAGTCCTTTTCGGTGCCAAGGATGTTCTTGACCGCTGTCGATGTTCCATGTCGGGATTACTTTGGTACCTTCCTACCAAACTTACGGCAAGGTTTATATCAGTGCAGTACAGGTCATGGCATACATGATAGACCCTATGGCTAAGGCATAGGGGCGACACTCATCTTTTCTCTATCTTCTGCCGTGTTGAGCATTGAGCTGAGCTCAATTTCACACCTTACAACACAGCAAGAACCCCTTCTTGGGCTGATCCATATTGAACTTCTTCAATATCTTATCAAGGTATGTGATTTGTGAAAGACCTATGAGGCGTCTTGATCTATCTCTATAGATTTTGATGCCTAATATGTAAGCAGCTTCTCCAAGGTCCTTCATTGAAAAACACTTATTCAAGTAGGCCTTTATGCTGTCCAAAAGTTCTATATCATTTCCCATCAAAAGTATGTCATCCACAAATAATATGAGAAATGCTCTGAGCTCCCACTCACTTTCTTGTAAACGCAGGCTTCTCCATAAGTGCATAAACCAAACGCTTTAATCATCTCATTAAAGCGAATGTTCCAACTCGAGATGCTTGCACCAGCCCATAGATTGAGCGCTCGAGCTTGCATACCTTGTTAGCATTCTTAGGGTCGACAAAACCTTCCGGCTGCATCATATACAGTTCTTCCTTAAGGTGACCGTTAAGGAATGCCGTTTTGACGTCCATTTGCCATATCTCGTAATCATAGTATGCGGCAATTGCTAACATGATTGAGACGGACTTCACCGCTACGGAGAGAATGTCTCATCGTAGTCAACCCTTGAACTTGTTGATAACCCTTAGCGACAAGTCGAGCTTTATATATGGTAACATTACCATCCGCGTCCGACTTCTTCTTAAATATCCATTTGTTTTCTATTGCTCGCCGATCATCGGGCAAGTCTGTCAAAGTCGACACTTTGTTTTCATACATGGATCCTATCTCGGATTGCATGGCTTCAAGCCATTTGTTGGAATCTGGGCCCGCCATCGCTTCTTCATAGTTGAAGGTTCACCGTTGTCTAACAACATGATTTCTAAGACAGGGTTGCTGTACCACTCACAGTGCGGGCGTGTCCTTGTGGACCTTGAAGTTCAAGAAGAGCTTGATCCGAAGTATCTTGATCATCATCATTAACCTCCTCTCTTGTCGGTGCAGGCACCACAGGAACATCTTCCTGAGCTGCGCTACTTACCGGTTCAAGAGGCAGTACTTCATCAAGTTCCACTTTCCTCCCACTTAATTCTTTCGAGAGAAACTCTTTCTCCAGAAAGGACCCATTCTTGGCAACAAAGATCTTGCCCTCGGATCTTAAGTAGAAAGTATACCCAATGGTTTCCTTAGGGTATCCTATGAAGACGCATTTTTCTGACTTGGGTTCGAGCTTCTCAGTTTGAAATTTCTTGACATAAGTATCACATCCCCAAACTTTTAGAAACGATACTTAGGTTTCTTCCCAAACCATAATTCATACGGTGTCGTCTAAGCGGTTTAGGCGGTGCCCTATTTAAAGTGAATGTAGCTGTCTCTAGAGCGTATCCCCAAAATGATAGCGGTAAATCGGTAAGTGACATCATAGATCGCGCCATATCCAATAGAGTGCGATTCTGACGTTTAGACACACCATTTATTTGAGGTGTTCGGGCGTGAGTTGTGAAACGATTCCACATTTCCTTAAGTGCTTACCAAATTCGTGACTTAAATATTCACCCCACGATCGATCGTAGAACTTTATCTTCGGTCACGTTGATTCTCCACCTCATTCTGAAATTCTTTGAACTTTTCAAAGGTCTCGGACTTGTGTTTCATCAAGTAGACATACCCATATATACTCAAGTCATCATTGAGAGTGAGAACATAACGATATCCTCCATGAGCCTCAACGCTCATTGGACCGCACACATCGGTATGTATGATTTCCAATAAGTTGGCTGCTCGCTCCATTGTTCTCGAGAAGCGGAGTCTTGGTCATCTTGCCCATGAGCATGGCTCGCATGTGTCAAACGATTCATAATCTAGAGACTCTAAAAGTCCATCAACATGGAGCTTCTTCATGCGCTTGACACCAATGTGACCAAAGGCGGCGATGCCACAAGTATGTGGGACTATCGTTATCAACTTCACATCTTTTCGTATTCACACTATGAATATGTGTAACATTACGCTCGAGATTCATTAAGAATAAACCATTCACCAGCGGGCATGACCATAAAACATATCACTCATATAAATAGAACAACCATTATTATCGGATTTAAATGAGTAGCCATCTCGAATTAAACGAGATCGATACAATGTTCATGCTCAAAGCTGGTACTAAATAACAATTATTGAGGTTCAAAACTAATCCCGTAGGTAAATGTAGAGGTAGCGTGCGGGCGGTCACATCGACCTTGGAACCATTCCCGGCGCCCATCGTCACCTCGTCCTTCGCCAGATCTCCGCTTATTCCGCAGCTCTGCTTTGAGTTACAAATATGAGCAACCGCTACCGTATCAAATACCGGGAGCTACTACGAGCACTAGTAAGGTACACATCAATTACATGTATATCACATATATCTTTGGTTTTGCGGCCTTCTTGTCCGCTAAGTACTTGGGGCAGTTCCGCTTCAAATGTCCGCTTCCTTGCAATAAAAGCACTCGGCCTCGTGCTTGGGTCCATTGCTTGACTTATTCGGCAACTAGCTTACCGGTAGCAACTTCCTTGCCGTCCTTCTTGAAGTTCTTCTTACCCTTGCCCTTCTTGAACTTAGTGGTTTTATTCACCATCAACACTTGATGTTCCTTTTTGATCTCCACCTCCGTTGATTTCAGCATTGAATATACCTCAGAATGGTCTTTTCCATCCCCTGCATATTGAAGTTCATCACAAAGCTCTTTAGCTTGGTGGGAGCGATCGAGGATTCTCACGACCACCGCGTCATCCGGAGATTAACTCCAAGTTGAGATAAGCGGTTGTGCAACCCAGACATTTTGAGTATGTGCTCGCTGACAGAACCATTCTCCTCCATCTTACAACTGTAGTACTTGTCGGAGACTTCATATCTCGACCAAGCGTGAGCTTGAAAACCATTTTCAGCTCTTGGAACATCTCATATGCTCCGTGCTGCTCAAAACGCTTTTGGAGCCCCGGTTCTAAGCTGTAAAGCATGCCGCACTGAACCAGGGAGTAATCATCACTACGCAACTGCCAGGCGTTCATAACGTCTTGAGTTGCTGGGAAAACGGGTGCTTCACCTAGCGGTGCATCTAGGACATATGCTTTCTTGGCAGCTATGAGGATGATCCTCAAGTTCCGGACCCAGTCCGTATAGTTGCTGCCATCATCTTTCAGTTTGGTTTTCTCTAGGAACGCGTTGAAGTTGAGGGCAACATTAGCGTGGGCCATTTGATCTACAAGACATATTGCAAAGACTTTAGACTAAGTTCATGATAATTAAGTTCATCTAAACAAATAATGAACTCCCACTCGATAGACATCCCTCTAGTCATCTAAGTGATCCATGATCCGAGTCAACTAGCGGTGTTCGATCATCACATGAGACGGACTAGTTATCATCGGTGAACATCTTCATGTTGATCGTATCTTCTATATGACTTATGTTCGACCTTTCGGTCTTTCGTGTTCCGAGGCCATGTCTGTACATGCTAGGCTCGTCAAGTCAACCTAAGTGTATTGCGTGTGTAAATCTAGCTTGCACCCGTTGTATTCAAACGTTAGGATCTATCACACCCGATCATCACGTGGTGCTTCGAAACAACGAACCTTCACAACGGTGCACAGTTAGGGGGAACACTTTTCTTGAAATTATTATGAGGGATCATCTTATTTACTACCGTCGTTCCAAGTAAACAAGATGAAAAACATGATAAACATCACATGCAATCAAATAGTGACATGATATGGCCAATACCATATTGCTCCTTTGATCTCCATCTTCGGGGCGCCATGATCATCTTCGTCACCGGCATGACACCATGATCTCCATCATCATGATCTCCATCATTGTGTCTTCATGAAGTTGTCATGCCATCGACTACTTCTACTTCTATGGCTAACGTGTTTAGCAATAAAGTAAAGTAATTTACATGGTGTTCTTCAATGACACGCAGGTCATACAAAAAATAAAGACAACTCCTATGGCTCCTGCCGGTTGTCATACTCATTGACATGCAAGTCGTGATTCCTATTACAAGAACATGATCATCTCATACATCACATATATCATTCATCACATCCTTTGGCCATATCACATCACGAAAACACTTGCTGCAAAAACAAGTTAGACGTCCTCTAATTGTTGTTGCAAGTTTTACGTGGCTTCTATAGGTGATCTAGCAAGAACGTTTTCTTACCTACGTTAAAGCCACAATGTGATTTGCCAACTTCTATTTACCCTTCATAAGGACCCTTTTCATCGAATCCGCTCCAACTAAAGTGGGAGAGACAGACACCACTAGCCACCTTATGCAACTAGTGCATGTCGATCGGTGGAACTGTCTCACGTAAGCGTATATGTAAGGTCGGTCCGGGCGCTTCATCCCACAATACCGCTAAAGCAAAATAAGACTAGTAGTGGCAAGAAAGTTGTCAACATCTCGCCCACAACAAATTGTGTTCTACTCGTGCAAAGAGAACTACGCAAAAACCTAGCTCATGATGCCACTATTGGGGAGCGTTGCATAAAATAAAAAAATTCCTCGTTCACCAAGATCAATCTAGGAGTTCATCTAGCAACGAGAGAGAGGAGTGCATCTACATACCCTTGTAGATCGCGAGCGGAAGCGTTCAAGAGAACGGGATTGAGGGAGTCGTACTCGTCGTGATCCAAATCACCGGAGATCCTAGCACCGAACGGAAGGCACCTCCGCGTTCAACACACATACGGTCAGCATGACGTCTCCTCCTTCTTGATCCAGCAAGGGGGAAGGAGAGGTTGATGAAGATCGGCAGACGACGACGGCCTGGTGGTGGATCAGTGAGGATCCGCGAGGGCCGCCAAGCGTCTGCGGGAGGAGAGGTGTAGCAAGGGGAAGGGCGCCAAGTGCAAAGTGCGGCTGCCCTCCCTCCCCTCTTTATATAGGGTCCCCAGGGGGTGCCGCCCAGAGATGGGATCTCGAGGCGCCCGACCAGGGGGAGGCTTGCCCCCAAGGCAAGTGGAGTCGCCCCACCCTAGGGTTACCAACCCTAGGCGGAGGTTGGCCCAAGGGCGGGCGCACCAGCCCACGAGGCTGGTCCCTCCCACTTCAGCCCACGGGGCCCTCCGGATAGGTGGCCCTACCGGTGGACCCGGGACCCTTCCGGTGGTCCCGGTACAATACCGGTGACCCCCGAAACTTTCCTGATGGCCGAAACTGCACTTCCTATATATAATTCTTCACCTCCGGACCATTCCGGAACTCCTCGTGATGTCCAGCATCTCATCCGGGACTCCGAACAACTTTCGGGTTACTGCATATTCATATCTCTACAACCCTAGCGTCATCGAACCTTAAGTGTGTAGACCCTACGGGTTCGGGAGACATGCAGACATGACCGAGACGCCTCTCGGCCAATAACCAACAGAGGATCTGGATACCCATGTTAGCTCCACATGCTCCTCGATGATCTCATCGGATGAACCACGATGTCGAGATTCAATCAATCCGTATACAATTCCCTTTGTCAACTCAGATGCGTTACTTGCCCGAGATTCAATCGTCGGTATCCCGATACCTCGTTCGGTCTCAATCCGGCAAGTCACTTTACTCGTACCGTAATGCATGATCCGTGACGAGACACTTGGTCACATTGAGCTCATTATGATGATGCATTACCGAGTGGGCCCGAAGATACCTCTCCGTCACACGGAGTGACAAATCCCATCTCGATTCGTGCCAACCCAATGACACTTTTGGAGATACCCGTAGTGCACCTTTATAGCCACCCGGTTACATTGTGACGTTTGGCACACCCAAAGCACTCCTACGGTATCCGGGGTTGCAAAATCTCATGGTCTAAGGAAATTATACTTGACATTTGGAAAAGCTCTAGCGAAGCGAACTACACGATCTTTGTGCTATGCTTAGGATTGGGTCTTGTCCATCACATCATTCTCCTAATGATGTGATCCGTTATCAATGACATCCAATGTCCATAGTCGGAAAGCATGACTATCATTGATCGTTGAGCTAGTCAACTAGAGGCTTACTAGGGACTTGTTGTGGTCTATGTATTCACACACATATTATGATTTTCGGATAATACGATTATAGCATGAACAATAGACAATTATCATGAATAAAGAAATATAATAATAACCATTTTATTATTGCCTCTTGGGCATATTTCCAACATCGAATACCACATCGAAAGTGTGATTTTTCCTCGCATCGCGCCTCCAGTAGGAATGATTCCTCGGCAGGTCATGCTACTTTGCTCAATGCGGCTCCTGTTTATTTCCATTTTGTTGAGACTTTCCTCGTAAATGAGGTTTAGTCGCTGCCGCCATCCATGAGCACTTTGGTAAGCCAAAAGCCGTCCACGATCGGATTGAGGACCAATCGGCTGGTGCCTAGACTGTCTGAATTTTGGTTCGTCACTAGCATTGAAAGTTATGGCCGTGTCATTCGGGGTTTATTGTTGCGACTTGGCAGACTTCGCGAGGCCGTGGAGTGCCCTTTTCGCCTATTTTTTGAGGCGAAAGTCTCGAAGACCGTCACTACTCTAAGGTCGTCGTCTTCCGTGGGGTGTTGCTCTGCGGTATTTTTGGTGAGGAGATCCTCGCGGCTCTTGGACACTTACCAGAGTATCCAACATGCTCTAAGGTTGTGGGTTGGTACAGATATCGGTGTTGTGTGTATTTTGCATGGCCTATCGAGCCATCCCTCCAGAATGGTTCTGCACCCCGTAATGGGCTTCAATTTCTTTACTATTGGATCGGGTGACCGAAGAGGGTGCATCCTTTTTGTCCGGACGAGGGGTTGAGTGGGAACCGGCGGCTTCCAAGAAGCTGCCTGAGTTTTCCAGGCGCTTTCCATTGCGCAGTACTTCTGTACTATGGTTGCCAAGTCAGCAAAGTGTAATACGTGATGGCGGTTGATGGCATTGAGGATTCCCTCGTCCGTGCAATTTTTGTAGACTAATGAGATCGCGTCTTTATCGCGGTAGTCTTTGATCTTGTCTTTGACAAGGAGGAATCTGGCCCAAAAGTGATGGACCGTTTCTTGAGACTGTTGTCTGATGTACATAAGATCATGTGTATTTGGGTGGGTGGGTGGATTTAAGTCAAAACCTGACCCAATTTGGGATCGAGTTTGAAAACTTCCGAGCTTAACGAGTTAAGGCTCCGGATGTCAACCAATTTTTAGGTCCACATCCGACTCTAGGTTTGGAGTCGGGGCACGTCTTCTATGACGGGTATCCGGTTACGTGATCTCGGAGATCTGAACATAGTTCATCCTCAATATAGAGGAAGAGTTGTTGTATTGCTCCTACACTACCGCTATCGATGGGTGATCGCGAAGATTCAATTTCTCTCGATCGGGTTTAAGCCCAATCCAATCGTAGTCTCAGAGCGACCCCCAAAGCGGCGCGATCGAGGAGTTCATTTAAAGGCGACAACTCCGTCGGATCCATCTGTTTGGAGTATTCGGAGTTGTGCGGAGGCAATTTTGATGACCCGACAAGTCATCGTCAGACCAACGACGAGCAGGCGGTCATGGTGAAGCCGCCCACTGTGGGTTTGGCACGAGGCGGCTCCTCCGGAGGTGATATTGTCCTTGATAACAAGGCGAGCCATCAATCCTATCTTTGATGTCACAATGGAACTCTCAATGAAAGCACCAATGTCGGTGTCAAAACCGTCGGATCTCGGGTAGGGGGTCCCGAGCTATGCGTCTAAGGCTGATGGTAACAGGAGGCGGGGGACATGATGTTTACCCAGGTTCGGGCCCTCTCTATGGAGGTAATTGTTGGGAATCGTTGCAGAAATTAAAAAAAATTCTACGCATCATCAAGATCAATCTATGGAGACTACTAGCGAGAGAGAGAGTGTATCTTCATACCCTTGAAGATCGCGATCGGAAGCGTTACAAGAACACGGTTGGAGGAGTCGTACATGCAGCGATTCAGATCACGGTCGATTCGATCTAAGCGCCAAACAATGGCGCCTCTGCGTTCAACACACGTGCAGCCGGTGGCGTCTCCGGCGCCTTGATCCAGCAAGGAGGAGGGAGAGGTTGGGAAGACAACTCCAAAGAAAGCAGACGACGGGTGGTGGTGGTGGGAGCGGCTGTGAGGGCTTCGCCAAGAACTACGGCGTGGTGGTGGTGGGCGGCGTGGTTTCGGGAGGAGAGAGAGAGAGAAGAGAGAGAAGAGCGAGGATGTGAGAGAGAGTAGAGAGAGAGAGAGAGAGAGAGAGAGAGAGAGAGAGAGACTCGTGTCTTTGGCAGCCCCAAAACCCCCACTATATATAGGAGGAGGGGAGGTGGATGCGCCCCATCTAGGGTTCCCACCCTAGGGGGTGCGGCAGCCCTAGATGGGATTGGATGGGGAGGCCAAGAGGGGGAGAGAGGGGGGCGCGCCCTAGGGTGGGCCTTTAGGCCCATCTGCGCCTAGGGTTTCCCCTCTCCTCCTAGCTCGCGCTTGGACCTTGGTGGAGGCGCACCAGCCCACTCGGGGCTGGTTCCTTCCCTCTTGGCCCATGCAAGCCTCGGGGCTGGTGGCCCCTCCCGATGGACCGCCGGAACCCTTCGGTGGTCTGGCACATTACAGGGACACCCAAAATACTTCAGGTGGCCAAACCCTCACTTCCTATATATTATTATTTACCTCCGGACCATTACGCAACTCCTCGTGATGTCCAGGGATCTCATCCGGAACTCCAAACAACGTTCGGTAACCACATACAAACTTTCCCTATAACCTAGCATCATCGAACCTTAAGTGTGTAGACCCTCACGGGTTGGGAGGCATGTAGACATGACCGAGACATCTCTCCGGTCAATAACCAACAGCGGATCTGGATACCCATGTTGGCTCCCACATGTTCCACGATGATCTTGTCGTATGAACCACAATGTTGGGGATTCAAGTAATCCCATATACAATTCCCTTTGTCAATCGATCGTTACTTGCGAGATTCAATAAATTCGGTATCCCAATACCTCATTCAATCTTGTTACCGGCAAGTCACTTTACTCGTTCCATAATGCATGATCTCGTGACGAACTACTTAATCACATTGAGCTCATTATGATGATGCATTACCGAGTGGGCCAGAGATACCTCTCCGTCATATGGAGTGACAAATCCATCTCGATTCGCCAACCCAGCAGACACTTTGGGAGATACCTTAGTGTACCTTTATAGCCACCCAGTTATGTTGTGACGTTTGGTACACCCAAAGCATTCCTCGGTATCCGGGAGTTGCGTAATCTCATGGTCTAAGGAAATTATACTTGACATTAGAAAAGCTTTTAGCAAACGAACTACGATCTTGTGCTACGCTACATCTTGAGCTTGCGTTGGTTTTCCTTGAAGAGGAAAGGATGATGCAGCAATAGTAGCATAAGTATTTCCCTTAGTTTTTGAGAACCAATGTATCAATCCAGTAGGAGGCTCCTCAAAAGTCCCACGCACCTACACAAACAAGCAAAGAACTGCAACCAACGCAATAAAGGGGTTGTCAATCCCTTCACGGCCACTTCATGAAAGTGAGATCGATAGAGATAGTATGATAAGATAAATATATTTTGGTCTTTTATGATATAGATTGGAAAAGTAAAGATGCAAATAAAAGTAGATTGAAAGCTTATCGATAAAAGATAGACCCGGGGCCATAGGTTTCACTAGTGGCTTCTCTCAAGATAGCATAAGTATTACGGTGGGTGAACAAATTATTGTCGAGCAATTGAAAGAAAAGCGAATAATTATGAGATTATCTAGGCATGATCATGTATATAGGCATCACGTCCGTGACAAGTAGACCGACTCACACGCATCTACTACTATTACTCCACACATCGCTATCCGGCATGCATCTAGAGTATTAAGTTCATAAAGAGCAGAGTAACGCATTAAGAAAGATGACATGATGTAGAGGATAAACTCATGCAATATGATATAAACCCCATCTTTTTATCCTCGATGGCAACAATACAATCGTGCCTTGTTGCCCTAACATCCACAGGAAAGGACACGCAAGATTGAACCCAAAGCTAAGCACTTCTCCCATTGCAAGAAAGATCAATCTAGTAGGCCAAACCAAACCGATAATTGAAGGACTTGCAAACATAACTTAATCACACATAAAAGAATTCAGAGGAGATTCAAATATTTCTCATAGATAAACTTGATCATAAACCCACAATTCATCGGATCTCGACAAACACACGCAAAAAGAATTACATCGAATAGATATCCAAGAAGATCGAGAGAACATGGTATTGAGATCCAAAAAGAGAAGAAGCCATCTAGCAAATAACTATGGACCCGAAGGTCTATGGTAAACTACTCACAACTCATCGGAGGGCTATGGTGTTGATGTAGAAGCCCTCCATGGTCGATTCCCCTCCGACGGAGTCTTGGCGAAGGCTCCAAGATGGGATCTCGCGGATCTGAGAAGGTTCACGATGGTGAAATAGTTTTTAAGTAAATCGCCTTTGATGTTTTAGTGAGTGCGTGGGTATATATAGGAGGAAGAAGTAGGTCGGTGGACGCCCGAGGGGGCCACGAAATAGGGGGGCGCGCCCAGTAGGGGTGGGCGTGCCCTCCACCCTCATGGCCGCCTCGACTGCTTCTTGACTTGCACTCCAAGTCCTCTGGATCACGTTTGTTGCAAAAATCATGCTCCCGAAGGTTTCATTTCGTTTGGACTCCGTTTGATATTCCTTTTCTTTGAAACACTGAAATAGGCAAAAAAAACAACAATGCAGGTTGGGCCTCCGGTTAGTAGGTTAGTCCCAAAATGATATAAATGTGTAAAGTAAAGCCCATAAACATCCAAAGCGGGTAATATAATAGCATGGAACAATCAAAAATTATAGATCGTTGGAGATGTATCGAGCATCCCCAAGCTTAATTCCTGCTCGTCCTCGAGTAGGTAAATGATAAAAACAGATTTTTTGATGTTGAATGCTACCTAGCATAATTCTCAATGTAATTTTCTTTATTGTGGCATGAATGTTCAGATCCAAATGATTCAAAATTAAAGTTCATATTGACATAAGAAATAATAATACTTCAAGCATACTTAATCAAAGCAATCATGTCTTCTCAAAATAACATGGCTAAAGAAAGTTGTCCCTACAAAATCATATAGTCTGGCTGTTGCTCTATCTTCATCACACAAAGTATTTAATCATGCACAACCCCGATGACAAGCCAATCAATTGTTTCATACTTTAGTAATCTCAAACTTTTCAACTTTCATGCAATACATGGCGTGAGCCATGGACATAGCACTATATGTGGAATAGAATGGTGGTTGTGGAGAAGACAAAAAGGGAGAAGGTAGTCTCACATCAACTAGGCGTATCAACGGGCTATGGAGATGCCCATTAATAGATATCAATGTGAGTGAGTAGGGATTGCCATGCAAAAGATGCACTAGAGCTATAAATGTATGAAAGCTCAACAAAAGAAACTAAGTGGGTGTGCATCCAACTCGCTTGCTCACGAAGACCTAGGGCATTTTGAGGAATCCCATCATTGGAATATACAAGCCAAGTTCTATAATGAAAAATTCCCACTAGTATATGAAAGTGACAACATAGGAGACTCTCTATCATGAAGATCATGGTGCTACTTGGAAACACAAGTGTGGTAAAGAGGATAGTAGCATTGTCCCTTCTCTCTTTTTCTCTCATTTCTCTTTTTTTTTCTTTTTTTTCTTTTTTTGGGCCTTTCTTTTTTTCTTTTTCTTCTTTTTTTCATAAAGTCCGAAGTCTCATCCCGACTTGTGGGGGAATCATAGTCTCCATCACCCTTTCCTTACTGGGACAATGCTCTAGTAATGAAGATCATCACACTTTTATTTACTTACAACTCAAGATTACAACTCAACAAGATATGACTCTATATGAATGCCTCCGGTGGTGTGCGGGATATACAATGAATCAAGAAGCGACATGTATGAAAATTATGAAGGTGGCCTTGCCACAAATCGATGTCAACTACATGATCATGCAAAGAGCAATATGACAATAATGATGTGTGTCATAATAAATGGAGCAGTGAAAAGTTGCATGGCAATATATCTCGGAATGGCTATGGAAATGCCATAATAGGTAGGTATGGTGGCTGTTTTGAGGAAGGTATATGGTTGGTATATGATACCGGCCAAAGTTGCGCGGTACAAGAGAGGCTAGCATGGTGGAAGGGTGAGAGTGCGTATAATCCATGGACTCAACATTAGTCAAAAGAACTCATATACTTATTGCAAAAATCTACGTCTGGCGGAACTCATCCCGACACTTTGCTGGATCGGAGTCCGGGATCGTCATCGAGTGAGCGTGTCTGAACTCGGAGGTGCCGTGCGTTGGTTACTTGGATCGGTCGGATCGTGAAGGCGTGCGACTACATCAGCGTTGTCATAGCGCTTCCGCTTCTGGTCTCACAGTGCGTGGGCGAACACTCTCCCTCTCGTTGCTATGCCATCACCATGATCTTGCATGTGCGTGAATTTTTGAAATTACTCGTTCCCCTACGGTGGCATCCAGCCTAGGTTTTATCGTTGATGTTATATGCAGTAGAACACAAGTGAGTTGTGGACGATACAAGTCATACTTCCTACCACATGTCATACTTTGGTTCAGCGGTATTGTTGGATGAAGCGGCTCGGACCGACATTACAGCATACCTGCGAGGCGGTTCTACAGTGCTTTGCACCACGGTGGCTTGCGGTGTCGGTTTCTCCAACTTTAGTTGAACCGAGTGTATCGCCGGTCCTTGCAAAGGTTAAAGCGAGTCTATTTGACAAACTATCGTTGTGGTTTTGATCGTAGGTAAACGGTTCTTGCTAAGCCCGTAGCGTAAAATTTGCAAAAAGTAAGAGACGTCTAACTTTTTTTCAGGGCATGTTGTGATGTGATATGGTCAGGCGTGATGAGATATAAGTTGTTGTATGAGATGATCATGTTTTTTTGAAGTTATCGACAAGTGGCGGAAGCTAAGGTTGTCTCTTTGTTGCATAAGATGCAAGTGCCAAATAATTGCTTTACTTTATCGCTGATGCGATAGCAATAGTTACAAGAGCAATAGTTGTCGAGGCGACCATGTGACGACACATTGATATAGATCAAGATGATGAAGATCATGGTGTCGTGCAGGGCGATAGAGATCATGACAATTACTTTGGAGATGGAGTCAAAGGGCAAGATGATCATGGCCATATCATGTCACATATTTGATGCATATGATGTTTATTTATTATACATCTTATTCTTGCTTTGATTGATGGTAGCATTTAAGATGATCTCTCACTAATTATCGAAGTGTTCTCCCTGAGTATGCACCGTTGCGAAAGTTCTTGTGCTGAGACACCACGTGATGATCGGGTGTGATAGGCTCTCACGTTCAAATCAACGGGTGCAAAAGCAGTAGCACCGCGGAATACTCGAGTTATACTTGTGAGCCTAGCATATACAGATATGGCCTCGGAACATGGAACCGAAAGTCGGCGTGAATCATATAGTAGATATGATCAACATAGTGATATTCACCATTGAAAACTACTCCATCTCACGTGATGATAGGGCTTGGTTTTTGTTTTCGATGCGAGTGCTATGTCCGGATCTGGCAAGAGTGATAATACCATTGGGACGGGCATCTTGAGCTTCATACCCATAATGGAGTATAGATTGGAAGCATGCAAATGCATCTCGCCCTAATAGGCGTGATATCCTTGTTGAAAGGCCACTTGAAAGGTTATCACTTGAGGGGTAATTCTCCGTGAATGTTGGGGAGCGTTGCATAAATAAAAAAATTTCTCGTTCACCAAGATCAATCTAGGTTCATCCAGCAATGAGAGAGGTGCATCTACATACCCTTGTAGATCGCGGCGAAGCGTTCAAGAAGCGGGGTTGAAGTCGTTACTCGTCGTGATCCAAATCACCGGAGATCCTAGCGCCGAGCAGACGGCACCTCCGCGTTCAACACGTGCAGTTAGCGTGACATCTCCTCCTTCTTGATCCACAAGGGAAGGAGAGATTGATGAAGATCCAGCGCACGGCAGGCGTGGTGGTGGATCTGGCGAGATCCGCGAGGGAGCTTGTGCGTCTGCGGGAGGAGAGTGTAGCAAGGGGAAGGGAGGCGCAAGTGCAAAGTGCGGCTGCCCTCCCCCCTCTTTATATAGGGTCCCAGGCGTGCCCCGGAGATGGGATCTCCAGGCGCCCGGCCAGGGGAGGCTTGCCCCAAAGGCAGTGGGCGCCCCCCTAGGGTTTCCAACCCTAGGCGCGAGGGACCCCAAGGGAGCACCAGCCCACTAGGGGCTGGTACCCTCCACTTCAGCCACAGGGCCCTCCGGGATATGTGGCCCCACCGGTGGAGCCGGGACCCTTCCGTGGTCCGGTACCGGTGACCCTAAACTTTCGATGGCGAAATTGCACTTCCTATATAATTCTTCACCTTGGACCATTCGGAACTCCTTGTGCGTCCGAGGATCTCATCAGGGACTCGAACAACTTCGAGTTCTGCATATTCATATCTCTACAACGCATCACGAACCTTAAGTGTGTAGACCCTCACGGGTTTGGGAGACATGCACATGAATGAAAGCATCTCTCGATCAATAACCAACAGCGGGATGGATACCCATGTTAGCTCCCACATGCTCTCGATGATCTCATGGATGAACCACGATGTCGAGATTCAATCAATCCCGTATACAATTCCCTTTGTCAATGATGTACGTTACTTGCGAGACTTCGATCGTGGTATCCCAATACCTCGTTCGATCTCGAATGCGGCAAGTCACTTTACCAAATGTAATGCATGATCCCGTGACGGACACTTGGTCACATTGAGCTCATTATGATGCATTACAGTGGGCCGAGATACCTCTCCGTCATGCGGATGACAAATCCGATCTCGATTAGTGCCATAGCAGACACTTTGGAGATACGTAGTGCACCTTTATAGCCACCAATTACGTTGTGTTTGGCACACCAAAGCACTCCTACGGTGTCAGGTTGCACAATCTCATGGTCTAAGGAAATGATACTTGACATTTGGAAAAGCTCTGTGAAGCGAACTACACGATCTTTGTGCTATGCTTAGGATTGGGTCTTGTCCATCACATCATTCTCCTAATGATGTGATCCGTTATCAATGACATGCAATGTCCATAGTCGAAACCATGACTATATGTTGATCAACGAGCTAGTCACTAGAGGCTTACTAGGAATTGTTGTGGTCTATGTATTCACACGTATTACGATTTCCGGATAATACATTATAGCATGAACAATAGACAATTATCATGAATAAAGAAATATAATAATAACCATTTTATTATTGCCTCTAGGGCATATTTCCAACAGTCTCCCACTTGCACTAGAGTCAATAATCTAGGTACATTGTGATGTCGAACACCCATTCGTCTGGTGTTGATCATGTTTTGCTCTAGGGAGGTTTTAGTCAGCGGATCTGCTACATTCAGGTCCGTATGTACTTTACAAATATCTATGTCTCCATCTTGAACATTTTCACGAATGGAGTTGAAATGAGCTTGATGTGCTGGTCTTCTTGTGAAACTGGGCTCCTTGGCAAGTCAATAGCTCCGATGTTGTCACGGAGAGTGTAGTCGGCCACTGACGTGGGTATGACTCCTAGGTGGGTGATGAACTCCTTCACCAGTTGCTTCATGTGCTGCCTCCGAGGCTGCCATGTACTCCGCTTCACATGTAGATCCGCCATGGCGCTTGCTACCATTTGCACCACTTCTTGCACCATTCAAAATATACGTATCCGGTTTGTGACTTGAGTCATCCAGACGTGTCGAAGCTAGCGTCGGCGTAACCCTTCTGACGAGCTCTTCGTCACCTCCATACAAGAAACATGACCTTAGTCCTTTTCGGTGCCAGGATGTTCTTGACGCATCCGATGTTCCATGCGGGATTACTTTGGTACCTTCCTACCAAACTTCGGCAAGGTTTATGGTCTGGTACAGGTCATGGCATACATGATAGACCCTATGGCTAAGGCATAGGGGCGACACTCATCTTTCTCTATCTTACGCCGTGTGGTGAGGCATTGAGTGAGCTCAATTTCACACCTGCACAGAGAAGAACCCTTCTTGGGCTGATCCATATTGAACTTCTTCAATATCTTATCAAGGTATGTGCTTTGTGAAAGACCTGAGGGTCTTGATCTATCTCTATAGATTTTGATGCCTAATATGGCAACTTCTCCAAGGTCCTTCATTGAAAACACTTATTCAAGTAGGCCTTTATCTGTCCAAAAGTTCTATATCATTTCCCATCAAAGTATGTCATCCACAAATAATATGAGAATGCTCTGAGCTCCTCACTTTCTTATGTGGGCTTCTCCATAAGTCGCATAAACTAAGCCTTTAATCATCTCATTAAGCGAATGTTCAACTCGAGATGCTACCAGCCCATAGATTGGAGCTGGGCTTGCATACCTTGTTAGCATTCTTAGGTCGACAAAACCTTCGGCTGCATCATATGGTTCTTCCTTAAGGTGACCGTTAAGGAATGCCGTTTTGGCGATCCATTTGCCATATCTCATAATCATAGTATCACGGCAATTGCTAACATGATTGGACGGACTTCAGCTTCGCTCGGGAGAGAATGTCTCATCGTAGTCAACCCCTTGAACTTGTTGATAACCCTTAGCGACAAGTCGAGCTTTATATATGGTAACATTACCATCCGCGTCCGTCTTCTTCTTAAATATCCATTTGTTTTCTATTGCTCGCGATCATCGGGCAAGTCTGTCAAAGTCCACACTTTGTTTTCATACATGGATCCTATCTCGGATTGCATGGCTTCAAGCCATTTGTTGGAATCTGGGCCCATATCGCTTCTTCATAGTTGAAGGTTCACCGTTGTCTAACAACATGATTTCTAAGAGCGGGGTTGCATTACCACTCAGTGCGGAGCGTGTCATGGACCTTGAAGTTGAAACTTGATCAGTATCTTGATCATCATCATTAACCTCCTCTCTTGTTGATGCGAGCACCGGAACATCTTCTGAGCTGCGCTACTTACGGTTCAAGAGCGTTACTTCATCAAGTTCCACCTCCCTTAATTCTTTGAGAAAACTCTTTCTCGAGAAAGGACCTTCTGGCAACAAAGATCTTGCCCTCGGATCTTAAGTAGAAAGTATACCCAATGGTTTCCTTAGGGTATCCTATGAAGGCGCATTTTCGACTTGGGTTCGAGCTTCTCGTTTGAAATTTCTTGACATAAGTATCACATCCCCAAACTTTTAGAAGCGACAGACAGGTTTCTTCCCAAACCATAATTCATACGGTGTCGTCTAAGCGGTTTAGGCGGTGCCCTATTTAAAGTGAATGTAGCTGTCTCTAGGCGTATCCCCAAAATGATAGCGGTAAATCGGTAAGTGACATCATAGATCGCGCCATATCAATAGAGTGCGATTCGACGTTCGACACACCATTTATTTGAGGTGTTCGGTAGTGAGTTGTGAAGCGATTCCACATTTCCTTAAGTGCTTACCAAATTCGTGACTTAAATATTCACCCCACGATCGATCGTAAGAACTTTATCTTTGGTCGTTGATTCTCCCTCATTCTGAAATTCTTTGAACTTTTCAAGGTCTGGACTTGTGTTTCATCAAGTAGACATACCCATATCTACTCAAGTCATCATTGAGAGTGAGAACATAACGATATCCTCCATGAGCTCAACGCTCATTGGACCGCACACATCGGTATGTATGATTTCCAATAAGTTGGTTGCTTTCGCTCCATTGTTTCGGAGAAGCGGTCTTGGTCATCTTGCCCATGAGCATGGCTCGCATGTGTCAAACGATTCATAATCTAGAGACTCTAAAGTCCATCGACATGGAGCTTCTTCATAAACGACACCAATGTGACCAAGGCGGCGATGCCACAAGTATGTGGGACTATCGTTATCAACTTCACATCTTTTGGTATTCACACTATGAATATGTGTAACATTACGCTCGAGATTCATTAAGAATAAACCATTCACCGGTGAGCATGACCATAAAACATATCACTCATATAAATAGAACAACCATTATTCTCGGATTTAAATGAGTAGCCATCTCGAATTAAGCGAGATCACATACAATGTTCATGCTCAGCTGGTACTAAATAACAATTATTGAGGTTCAAAACTAATCCCGTAGGTAAATGTAGAGGTAGCGTCTTGGCAGCGATCACATCGACCTTGGAACCATTCAAGCGCATCGTCACCGTCCTTCGCCGATCTCCGCTTATTCGCGACTCCTTTGAGTTACAAATATGAGCAACCGCGCGGTATCAAATACCGAGAGCTACTCGAGCACTAGTAAGGTACACATCAATTACATGTATATCACATATACCTTTGGTTTGCGGCCTTCTTGTCCGCTAAGTACTTGGGGATTCCGCTTCCGATGTCCGCTTCCTTGCAATAAAAGCACTCGGTCTCGGGCTTGGGTCCATTGCTTGACTTCTTCACGGCAACTAGCTTACGGTAGCGACAACTTCCTGCGTCCTTCTTGAAGTTCTTCTTACCCTTGCCCTTCTTGAACTTAGTGGTTTTATTCACCATCAACACTTGATGTTCCTTTTGATCTCCACCTCCGTTGATTTCAGCATTGAATATACCTCGGAATGGTCTTTCCATCCCACGCATATTGAAGTTCATCACAAAGCTCTTTAGCTTGGTGGGAAGCATTGGAGTTCTGCGACCACGCGTCATCAGGAGATTAACTCCAAGTTGAGATAAGCGGTTGTGCAACGGACATTTTGAGTATGTGCTCTTGTGAGAACCATTCTCCTCCATCTTACAATGTAGTACTTGTCGGAACTTCATATCTCGACGGGCGTGAGCTTGGAAAACCATTTTCAGCTCTTGGAACATCTCATATGCTCCGTGCTGCTCAAAAGCGCTTTTGGAGCCGGTTCTAAGCATAAAAGCATGCCTTGAACAGGAGTAATCATCACTAAAGCGCGGTTCATAACGTCTTGAGTTCTTTGGGAAAACAGGTGCTTCACCTAGCGGTGCATCTAGGACATATGCTTTCTTGGCAGCTATGAGGATGATCCTCAAGTTCGGACCGATCCGTATAGTTGCTGCCATCATCTTTCGATTTGGTTTTCTCTAGGAGCGTTGAAAGCGACATTAGCGTGGGCCATTTGATCTACAAGACATATTGCAAAGACTTTAGACTAAGTTCATGATAATTAAGTTCATCTAAACAAATAATGAACTCCCACTCGAGATGACATCCCTCTAGTCATCTAAGTGATCCATGATCCGAGTCAACTAGCGGTGTCGATCATCACATGAGACGGACTAGTTATCATCGGTGAACATCTTCATGTTGATCGTATCTTCTATATGACTTGTTCGACCTTCGGTCTTTGGTGTTCGAGGCCATGTGCAGTACATGCTAGGCTCGTCAAGTCAACCTAAGTGTATTGCGTGTGTAAATCTAGCTTACCCGTTGTATTCAAGCGTTAGGATCTATCACACCGATCATCACGTGGTGCTTGAAACAACGAACCTTCACGCAATGCGATTAGGGGAACACTTTCTTGATTATTATGAGGATCATCTTATTTACTACCGTTTCCAAGTAAACAAGATGAAAAACATGATAAACATCACATGCAATCAAATAGTGACATGATATGGCCAATACCATATTGCTCCTTTGATCTCCATCTTGAGCGCCATGATCATCTTAAATGCGGCATGACACCATGATCTCCATCATCATGATCTCCATCATTGTGTCTTCATGAAGTTGTCATGCCATCGACTACTTCTACTTCTATGGCTAACGTGTTTAGCAATAAAGTAAAGTAATTTACATGGTGTTCTTCAATGACAGCAGGTCATACAAAAATAAAGACAACTCCTATGGCTCCTGCGGTTGTCATACTCATTGACATGCAAGTCGTGATTCCTATTACAAGAACATGATCATCTCATACATCACATATATCATTCATCACATCCTTTGGCCATATCACATCACAAAACACTTGCTGCAAAAACAAGTTAGGCGTCCTCTAATTGTTGTTGCAAGTTTTACGTGGCTTCTATAGTGATCTAGCAAGAGCGTTTTCTTACCTCGTTAAAGCCACAATGTGATTTGCCAACTTCTATTTACCCTTCATAAGGACCCTTTTCATCGAATCCGCTCCAACTAAAGTGGGAGAGCGGACACCCACTAGCCACCTTATGCAACTAGTGCATGTCGATTGGTGGAACTTTGTCTCGTAAGCGTACATGTAAGGTCGGTCAGGGCGCTTCATCCCACAATACGCTAAAGCAAAATAAGACTAGTAGTGGCAAGAAAGTTGTCAACATCGCCCACAACAAATTGTGTTCTACTGTGCAAAGAACTACATAAAAACCTAGCTCATGATGCCACTATTGGGGAGCGTTGCATAAAATAAAAAAATTCCTCGTTCACCAAGATCAATCTAGGAGTTCATCTAGCAGCGAGAGAGGAGTGCATCTACATACCCTTGTAGATCGCGGCGGAAGCGTTCAAGAGAGCGGGATTGAGGAGTCGTGCTCGTGCGTGATCAAATCACGGAGATCCTAGCACGAGCGGAAGGCACCTCCGCGTTCAACACATGCAGTTGACGCAGCGTCTCCTCCTTCTTGATCCAGCAAGGGGGGAGAGGTTGATGAAGATCGGCAACCACGTGACGTGGTGGTGGATCTGCAGGATCCGTGAGGCCAAGAGCGTCTGCGGAGGGAGGTGTAGCAAGGGAAGGGCGCCAAGTGCAAGTGCGGCTGCCCTCCTCCTCTTTATAGGGTCCCCGGAGGGTCACCTGGAGATGGGATCTCCGGCCGACCAGGGGAGGCTTGCCCCCAAGGCAAGTGGAGTCGCCCCACCTAGGGTTACCAACCCTAGGCGCGAGTTGGCAAGGGGGCGCACCAGCCCACCAGTGGTCCCTCCCACCGCCACAGGGCCCTCCGGAGATGTGGCCCCCCGGTGGACCCAGGACCCTTCGGTGGTCCCGGTACAATACAGTGACCCGAAACTTTCCCGATGGCGAAACTGCACTTCCTATATAATTCTTCACCTCCGGACCATTCGGAACTCCTCGTGATGTCGGCATCTCATCCGGGACTCGAACAACTTTCGGGTTCTGCATATTCATATCTCTACCCTAAGCGCCGAACCTTAAGTGTAGACCCTACGGGTTGGAGACATCGCAGAACATGGCGAGCGCCTCTCGGCCATAACCAAGAGGGATGGATACCCATGTTAGCTCCACATGCTCCTCGATGATCTCATCGGATGAACCCGCGATGTCGAGATTCAATCAATCCGTATACAATTCCCTTTGTCAACTCGTCCGTTACTTGCGAGATTCAATCGTCGGTATCCCAATACCTCGTTCGGTCTCGTCGGCAAGTCACTTTACCGTCAAAGTAATGCATGATCCGTGACCAGACACTTGGTCACATTGAGCTCATATGATGATGCATTACCGGTGGGCGAGATACCTCTCCGTCATCGGGTGACAAATCCGATCTCGATTGTGCCAACCAGAGACACTTTTGGAGATACCCGTAGTGCACCTTTATAGCCACCCGATTACATTGTGACGTTTGGCACACCAAAGCACTCCACGGTATCAGGTTGCAAAATCTCATGGTCTAAAATTATACTTGACATTTGGAAAAGCTCTAGCAGCAGAACTACGATCTTTGTGCTATGCTTAGGATTGGGTCTTGTCCATCACATCATTCTCTAATGATGTGATCCGTTATCAATGACATCCAATGTCCATAGTCGGAAAGCATGACTATCTCATTGATCGTTGAGCTAGTCAACTAGAGGCTTACTAGGGACTTGTTGTGGTCTATGTATTCACACACATATTATGATTTTCGGATAATACGATTATAGCATGAACAATAGACAATTATCATGAATAGAAATATAATAATAACCATTTTATTATTGCCTCTTGGGCATATTTCCAACATCGAATACCATGAGTGTGATTTTCTGCGCATCGCGCCCTCAAGTAGGAATGATTCCTCGGCAGGTCATGCTACTTTGCTCAATCGGCTCTGTTTATTTCCATTTTGTTGAGACTTTCCTAAATGAGGTTTAGTCCGCTGCCGCCATCCATGAGCACTTTGGTAAGCCAAAGCCGTCACGATCGGATTGAGGACCAATCTGGTGCAGTGCCTGGTATCTGAATTTGGTTCGTCTAGCATTGAAAGTTATGGCCGTGTCATTCCAGGGTTTATTGTTGCGACTTGGCAGACCAGCGAGGCCGTGGTGCCCTTTAGCCTATTTTTGGTAGAAAGTCTCGAACCGTCACTACTCTAAGGTCGCGTCTTCCGAAGTGGGGTGTTGCTTTCTGCGGTATTTTTGGTGAGAGAGATCCTCGCGGCTCTTGGACCACGGAGTATCAACATGCTCTAAGGTTGTGGGTTGATGCGATATCCGGTGTTGTGTGTATTTTGCATGGCCTATCGAGCCATCCTCGAATGGTTCGCACCCGTAATGGGCTTCAATTTCTTTACTATTGGATCGGGTGACGAAGAGGGTGCATCCTTTTTGTGGGACGAGGGTTGAGTGGGGCAATGGCTTCAAGAAGCTACTGAGTTTTCAGTAGCTTTCCATTCGCGATACTTACGTACTATGGTTGCCAAGTCAGCAAAGTGTGTCGTGATGGCGGTTGATGGCATTGAGGATTCCCTCGTCATTGCAATTTTGTAGACTAATGAGATCGCGTCTTTATCGCGGTAGTCTTTGATCTTGTCTTTGACAAGGAGAATCAGCCCAAAAGTGATGGACCGTTTCTTGAGACTGTTGTCGATGTACATAAGATCATGTGTATTTGGGTGGGTGGGTGGATTTAAGTCCAAACCTGACCCAATTTGGGATCGAGTTTGAGAAACTTAGGAAACAGTTAGACTCAGGATGTCAACCAATTTTGGTCCACGATCCGACTCTAGGTTTGGAGTGCGGAGCACGTCTTCCTGAGCGGGTATCCGGTTACGTGATCTCGAGATCTGAACATAGTTCATCCTCAATATAGAGGAAGAGTTGTTGTATTGCTCCTACTACCGCTTCTCGATGGGTGATCGGCGAAGATTCAATTTCTCGATCGGGTTTAAGCCCAATCAATCGTGATACATGGCGACCCCAAAGCGTGATCGATCGAGTTCATTTAAAGGCGACAACTCCGTCGGATCCATCTGTTTGGAGTATTCGGAGTTGCGGAGGCAATTTTGATGACCCGCAAGTCATCGTGAACCAACGACGAGCAGGCGGTCATGGTGAAACCCCGCCTGTGGGTTTGGCACGAGAGGCAGGGCTCCTCGGAGGTGATATTGTCCTTGATAACAAAGGCGAGCCATCAATCCTATCTTTGATGTCACAATGGAACTCTCAATGAAAGCACCAATGTCGGTGTCAAAACCGTCGGATCGGGTAGGGGTCCCGGTTATGCGTCTAAGTGATGGTAACGGGGCGGGGACATGATGTTTACCAGGTTGGGCCCTCTCTATGGAGGTAATTGTTGGGAATCGTTGCGAAATTAAAAAAATTCTCATCATCAAGATCAATCTATGGAGAGACTAGCGAGAGAGGGAGTGTATCTTCATACCCTTGAAGATCGCGATGCGAAGCGTTAAGAACACGGTTGGAGGGTCGTACATGCAGCGATTCAGATCCGCGATCGATTCGATCTAAGCGCCAAACAATGGCGCCTCTGCGTTCAACACGTGCAGCCGGTGGCGTCTCGGCGCCTTGATCCGGCAAGGAGGAGAGAGGTTGGAAGACAACTCCAATGACGGCCTGACGGCGTGGTGGTGGTGGGCGGCGTGGTTTCGGAGAACCGCGCCAGAACTACGAAGAGCGAGGATGTGGAGAGGTAGGGCTCGCGAGAGAGAGAGAGAGAGAGAGCGTGTCTTTGAGCCCCAAAACCCCCACTATATATAGGAGGAGGGAGGTGGATGCCCCATCTAGGGTTCCCACCCTAGGGGGTGCGGCAGCCCTAGATGGGATTGGATGGGGAGGCCAAGAGGGAGAGGCGCCCTAGGGTGGGCCTTTAGGCCCATCTGCTAGGGTTCCCCTCTCCTCCTAGCTGCATGTGGACCTTGGTGGGGCGCACCAGCCCACTCGAGGCTGGTTCCTTCCCACTCTTGGCCCATGCAAGCCTCTGGGGCTGGTGGCCCCTCCCGATGGACCCGGAACCCTTCCGTGGTCTGGTACATCTGGGGACACCCAAATACTTCGGTGGCCAAACCCTCACTTCCTATATATTATTATTTACCTCCGGACCATTCTGCAACTCCTCGTGTGTCAGGATCTCATCCGGAACTCCAAACAACGTTCGGTAACCACATACAAACTTTCCCTATAACCCTAGCATCATCGAACCTTAAGTGTGACCCTCACGGGTTGGGAGCATGTAGACATAATGAGAGACATCTCTCCGGTCAATAACCAGTGGGATCTGGATACCCATGTTGGCTCCCACATGTTCCACGATGATCTTGTCGTATGAACCACAATGTTGGGATTCAAGTAATCCCATATACAATTCCCTTTGTCAATCGTCGTTACTTGCAGAGATTCATTCGTCGGTATCCCAATACCTCATTCAATCTTGTTAGCAAGTCACTTTACTCGTTCCATAATGCATGATCTCGTGACGAACTACTTAATCACATTGAGCTCATTATGATGATGCATTGAGTGGGGAGATACCTCTCCGTCATATGGAGTGACAAATCCATCTCGATTAGCCAACCATGAGACACTTTCGGAGATACATGAGTGTACCTTTAGCCACCCAGTTATGTTGTGGCGTTTGGTACAAAGCATTCCTACGGTATCCGGGAGTTGCAGAATCTCATGGTCTAAGGAAATTATACTTGACATTAGAAAAGCTTTTAGCAAGCGAACTACGATCTTGTGCTCGCTACATCTTGAGCTTGCGTTGGTTTTCCTTGAAGAGGAAAGGATGATGCAGCAATAGTAGCATAAGTATTTCCCTTAGTTTTTGAGAACCAATGTATCAATCCGGTGGGAGGCTCCTCAAAAGTCCCGCACCTACACAAACAAGCAAAGAACTGCAACCAACGCAATAAAGGGGTTGTCAATCCCTTCTGACCCACTTGCAAAGTGAGATCTGATAGAGATAGTATGATAAGATAAATATATTTTTGGTCTTTTATGATATAGATTGGAAAAGTAAAGATGCAAATAAAAGTAGATTGAAAGCTTATCTGATAAAAGATAGACCCGGGGGCCATAGGTTTCACTAGTGGCTTCTCTCAAGATAGCATAAGTATTACGGTGGGTGAACAAATTATTGTCGAGCAATTGAAAGAAAAGCGAATAATTATGAGATTATCTAGGCATGATCATGTATATAGGCATCACGTCCGTGACAAGTAGACCGACTCACTCGCATCTACTACTATTACACACATCGACGCTATCCATGCATCTAGAGTATTAAGTTCATAAAGAACGAGAGTAGCATTAAGAAAGATGACATGATGTAGAGGATAAACTCATGCAATATGATATAAACCCCATCTTTTTATCCTCGATGGCAACAATACAATCGTGCCTTGTTGCCCTAACATCCTTGGAAAGGACACGCATAAGATTGAACCCAAAGCTAAGCACTTCTCCCATTGCAAGAAAGATCAATCTAGTAGGCCAAACCAAACCGATAATTGAAGGGACTTGCAAACATAACTTAATCACACATAAAAAGAATTCAGAGGAGATTCAAATATTTCTCATAGATAAACTTGATCATAAACCCACAATTCATCGGATCTCGACAAACACACATAAAGAATTACATCGAATAGATATCCAAGAAGATCGAGGAGAACATGGTATTGAGATCCAAAAGAGAAGAAGCCATCTAGCAAATAACTATGGACCCAGGTCTATGTAAACTACTCACAACTCATCGGAGGGCTATGGTGTTGATGTAGAAGCCCTCCATGGTCGATTCCCCCTCCGTAGTCTGGCGAAGGCTCCAAGATGGGATCTGCGGATCTGAGAAGGTTCTGATGAAATAGTTTTAAGTAAATGCGCCTTTGATGTTTTAAGTGATGCGTGGGTATATATAGGAGGAAGAAGTAGGTCGGTGGGCCTTGGGGGGCCCACGAAATAGAGGCGGCGCCCGGTGGGGGTGGGCGTGCCTCCACCCTCATGGCCGCCTCGGCGCTTCTTGACTTGCACTCAAGTCCTCGGATCACGTTTGTTGCAAAAATCATGCTCCCGAAGGTTTCATTTCGTTTGGACTCCGTTTGATATTCCTTTTCTTTGAAACTCTTGAAATAGGCAAAAAAACATCACAGGTTGGGCCTCCGGTTAGTAGGTTAGTCCCAAAAATGATATAAATGTGTAAGTAAAGCCCATAAACATCCAGCGGGTAATATAATAGCATGGAACAATCAAAAATTATAGATACGTTGGAGATGTATCGAGCATCCCAAGCTTAATTCTTTCGTCCTCGAGTAGGTAAATGATAAAACAGATTTTTGATGTTGAATGCTACCTAGCATAATTCTCAATGTAATTTTCTTTATTGTGGCATGAATGTTCAGATCCAAATGATTCAAAATTAAAGTTCATATTGACATAAGAAATAATAATACTTCAAGCATACTTAATCAAAGCAATCATGTCTTCTCAAAATAACATGGCTAAAGAAAGTTGTCCCTACAAAATCATATAGTCAATTTGTTGCTCTATCTTCATCACACAAAGTATTTAATCATGCACAACCCGATGACAAGCCAATCAATTGTTTCATACTTTAGTAATCTCAAACTTTTCAACTTTCATGCAATACATGAGAGCCATGGACATAACTATATGTGGAATAGAATGGTGGTTGTGGAGAAGACAAAAGGGAGAAGGTAGTCTCACATCAACTAGGGTATCAACGGGCTATGGAGATGCCCATTAATAGATATCAATGTGTGAGTAGGGATTGCCATGCAAAAGATGCACTAGAGCTATAAATGTATGAAAGCTCAACAAAAGAAACTAAGTGGGTGTGCATCCAACTAAAGCTCTCACGAAGACCTAGGGCATTTGAGGAATCCATCATTGGAATATACAAGCCAAGTTCTATAATGAAAAATTCCCACTAGTATATGAAAGTGACAACATAGGAGACTCTCTATCATGAAGATCATGGTGCTACTTGGAAACACAAGTGTGGTAAAGAGGATAGTAGCATTGTCCCTTCTCTCTTTTCTCTCAGTTCCTCTTGGAAGGAACCCTCGGGCCCGCAGGGCATCGGACCTACCTTATAGCGCCCGCCGCCTCCAACAGCGCCCCGATCATCTTGGCTCCACATTGAAGGTCTTGACCACAGGCGAAGTGGGGAGTAGCGGAGGAAGCCTTGAGACGATAATGAATGCGGAGATATGGAGGATGGACTCGGGCCAAGTCGTGAAAATCCAGCCCGTAGTAGAACATAGGCCCTCTCACGAAGGGGTCCGTCGGGAAGCCTAAACCCGGCGGAGGTGGGATCTGAAGACAAGCGTACTCACGGGCTCGGGGCGGGCACCTGCCCTTGGGCTGGCAACCTGTCTGAAATCTCGTGGGGCAGTGCTTGGCCTCCGCAGCTTTAACACGTCCTCCTCCGTGGCGGAGGAGGGCATCCACCGACCTTGGAGGTCGGGCGGACATGGTTGAGAATCCAGGCGCTCGAATCTGGGGCTCTGGGTGTTGGGCCCAGGGGCGAGAAGGAGATTCGATCTGAGATTGAAGAAAAAAACGATCCTTGGTCCTCTTATAAAGGGAAAAATACCAGAGTCGTCTCCGTGGCGTTTAAGGATTCACCTTCGATAGAGGAGGCGTGGCGGCAGACACGGTTGGGTTACCCATGCGTATTAATGAGAATCCGGAATAAGGGAACACGATCTACCTTGACAAGGCGTGCCAAGAAACGCTTAGCTAAGCGTCTTTGAGGTGGTATAATAAAAAGCGATTCAAGTAAAAGCTGGTAGCGGTGTGATGCCACGCCGCATAATCGTCGTGATTGGTGGTGTACATTTTATTCTCTCTGACGGTGGAATGTGGAATTTATTTTGCGAGCGGACACTATCTGGTGTTCATGATCTTCTCTGGATTATTCAAGGAGGAACCCGCCTTGCAATGCCGAACATTATCGCGGCCGGACTTATCGTCATTGAAGCCTGGTTCGGGGGCTACTTGAGGAGTCTGGACTAGGGGTGTCGAACGGCGGACTATCATCGTCGCGGACTCCAAGACTACGAAGATACAAGATTGAAGACTCCGTCCGTGTCGGATGGGACTTTCCTTGGCGTGGAAGGCAAGCTTGGCGTCTGGATATGTAGATCTCCTACCATTGTAACCGACTTCTGTGTAACCCTAGCCTCCTTGGTGTCTATATAAACCGAAGGGCTTTAGTCCGTGGAGACAACATACATTACAACAATCATACCATAGGCTAGCTTTAGGGTTTAGCCTCCTTGATCTCGTGGTAGATCACTCTTGTACTACCCATATCATCAATATTAATCAAGCGGGGCGTGGGGTTTTACCTCCATCGAGAGGGCGAACACAGGTAGAACATCGTGTCCCTCGTCTCTGTTACCATCCGCCTAGAGCATTGCATTCGGGACCCCCTACCGAGATCCGCCGGTTTTGACACCGACAAAGGGTTCTTGCCGGTGTTGCAAGGTGTGAAAGTGAGCTCGGCTCAATGCCCGACCACGGCGAAGATAGAAAAAGATGAGTGTCATCCCTATGCCTCGGCCATAGGGTCTATTATGTATGCCATGTTGTGTACCCGGACATGATGTAAACCTTGCCATAAGTTTGGTAGGAAGATACCAAAGTAATCCCGGCATGGAACCTTTGGGCAATGATCAAGAATATCACTGAAATGCGTGAAAAGGACTAAGGATATGTTTCTCGTTTATGGAGGTGACGAAGAGCTCGTCGTAAGGGTTACGTTGTTGCTAGCCCGACCACAGATCTGGATGACTCTAAGTCACAAACCGAGATCGTGTATATTTTGAATGGTGGGGCGATGGTAGTGCGATTGCAAGCAAAGCGTCGTGGCGGGATCTACATGTGAAGCGGAATACATGGCAGCCTCGGAGGTAGCACATGAAGCAATCTGGATGAAGGAGTTCATTACTGACCTAGGAGTTATTCCCAATGCGTCGGGGCCGATGACTCTCTTCTGTGACAACACTGGAGCCATTGCCCTTGCCAAGGAGCCCAGGTTTCACAAGAAGACCAGGCACATCAAGCATCGCTTCAACTCCATTCGTGAAAATGTTCAAGATAGAGACATAGATATTTGCAAAGTGCATACGGATCTGAATGTCGCAGATCCGTTGACTAAACTTCTTCCACGAGCAAAACATGATCAACACCAGAACTCTATGGGTGTTCGATTCATCACAATGTAACTAGATTATTGACTCTAGTGAAAGTGGGAGGCTGTTGGAAATATGCCTAGAGGCAATAATGAAATGGTTATTACTATTATATTTCCTTGTTCATGATAATTGTCTATCGTTCATGCTATAATTGTGTTATCAGGAAATGCGTAATACATGTGTGAATGCATAGACCACAACATGTCCTAGTGAGCCTCTAGTTGACTAGCTCATTGATCAATGGATGGTTCACGGTTTCTGACCATGGACATTGGATGCCATTGATAACAAGATCACATCATTGGGAGAATGATGTGATGGACAAACAATCCTAAGCATAGCACAAGATCGTGCGGTTAAATGCGCTAGAGCTTTTCTAATGTCAAGTATCATTTCCTTAGACCATGAGATCGTGCAACTCCGGGTACCGTAGGAGTGCTTTGGGTGTACCAAGCGTCACAGCGTAATTGGGTGGCTATAAAGGTGCACTCTGGTATCTCGAAAGTGTCCAGTTGGGTTGGCGCGAATCGAGACTAGGATTTGTCACTCTGTATATGGCGGAGAGGTATCTCGGGCTCAATCGGTAATGCATCATCATAATGAGCTCGGTGTGACCAGGTGGTTGGTCATGGGATCATGCATTATAGATGCGAGTAAAGTGACTTGCGTGCTTGAGATTGAGCGAGGTATTGGGATACCGACGATCGAATCTTGGGCAAATAGCGTACCGGCCCGACAAAGGGAATTGTATACGGGATTACTTGAATCCTCGACATCGTGGTTCATTCGATGAGATCATCGTGGAACATGTAGGAGCCAACATGGGTATCCGGATCGCTGTTGGTTATTGGCGGAGAAGCTGTCTCGGTCATGTCTGCGTGATTCGAACCGTAGGGTCTACACATAAGGTTCGATGGCCTACGGTTATTAGGAAGACTTGTATGTGATTACGAATCTTTTGAGTCGGATGAGATCCGGACGTCCACGAGGAGTTCGGAATGGGCGGTGGTGAAGATTATATATGGGAAGTTGTCATACGGTCACGGAAAAGTTCGAGGGCATATCGGTATTATGCAGGGGCCAGGAGGGGTTCGGGTGAAGGAAATATGCCCTAGAGGCAATAATAAAGTTATTATTTATTTCCTTATTTCATGATAAATGTTTATTATTCATGCTAGAATTGTATTAACGGAAACATGATACATGTGTGAATACATAGACAAACTTAATGTCACTAGTATGCCTCTACTTGACTAGCTCATTAATCAAAGATGGTTATGTTTCCTAACCATAGACATGTGTTGTCATTTGATTAGCGGGATCACATCATTAAGAGAATGATGTGATTGACTTGACCCATTCCGTTAGCCTAGCACTTGATCGTTTAGTATATTGCTATTGCTTTCTTCATGACTTATACATGTTCCTATGACTATGAGATTATGCAACTCCGCTTCTTTGGAGGAACACTTTGTGTGCTACCAAGCGTCTAGCATGGCTGGGTGATTATAAAGGGCTCTACAGGTGTCTCGAAGGTACATGTTGGGTTGGCGTATTTGAGATTAGGATTTGTCACTCCGATTGTCGGAGAGGTATCTCTGGGCCCTCTCGGTAATGCACATCACTATAAGCCTTGCAAGCAATGTGACCAATGAGTTGGTTAGGGAATGATGCATTACGGAACGAGTAAAGAGACTTGCCGGTAACGAGATTGAACTAGGTATTGGATACCGACAATCGAATCTCGGGCAAGTAACATACCGATGACAAAGGGAACAACGTATGTTGTTATGCGGTTTGACCGATAAAGATCTTCGTAGAATATGTAGGAGCCAATATGAACATCCAGGTTCCGCTATTGGTTATTGACGAGAATAGTTCTAGGTCATGTCTTAATAGTTCTCGAACCGTAGGGTCCATGCAACAACGTTACGATGCGGTTATATTATGAGTTTATGAGTTTTTATGTACCGAAGAGTTGAGTCCGGAGGAGATCGGGGACATGACGAGGAGTCTCGAAATGGTCGAGGCGTAAAGATCTATATATTGGACGACTATATTCGGAGTTGGGAAGGTTCGAGTGATTGGTATTTTTGAATCTGGGAGATTCACGAGAATTCGCGGGAGTATATGGGCCTTATTGGGCCATACGGGGAATAGAGAGAGAGGCCAAAGGAAGGAGGCCTGCGCCCCCCCCTCTGGTCGAATTGGACAAGGCGCAGCCCCTTTCCTTCTTTCTCCCCTCTTTCCCTTCTCCTACTCCAACAAGGAGGTGGAATCCTACTAGGACTAGGAGTCCTAGTAGGACTCCACCTAGCGCGCCCCTCCTAGGGCGGCCTCCTCCCCTGCTCCTTTATATCTGAGGCGGGGGCACCCCATGACACACAAGTTGATCTCGGATCGTTCCTTAGCCGTGTCGGTGCCCCCTCCACCATATTCCACCTCGGTCATATCATCGCGGAGTTTAGGCGAAGCCTGCGCCGATAGAACATCATCATCGTCACCACACCGTCATCTTGTGGAACTCATCCCGACACCTGCTGGATCGGAGTCGGGGGCGTCATCGAGCTGAGCGTGTGCGAGAACGGAGGTGCCGTCGTTCGGTGCTTGGATCGGTCGGATCGTGAAGGCGTCGACTACATCAACAGCGTTGTCATAGCGCTTCGCTTTCGGTCTCACAGTGCGTGGACACTCTCCCCTCTCGTTGCTATGCATCACCATGATCTTGCGTGTGCGTAGGAATTTTTGAAATTACTCGTTCCCCAGCGGTGGCATCGAGTCGGGTTTATATCGTTGATGTTATATGCGAGTAGAACACAAGTGAGTTTTGGGCGATACAAGTCATCTGTTTACCGGCATGTCATACTTTGGTTGGCGGTATTGTTGGATGAAGCGGCCGGACCGACATTGCGCGTCGCTTCTGCGAGGCTGGTTCTACCGGCGTGCTTTGCACACGGTGGCTGGTGGGTGTCGGTTTCTCAACTTTAGTTGAACAGGTGTGGCTCGCCGGTCCTTGCGAAGGTTAAAACAACACTAACTTGGCGAACTATCGTTGTGGTTTTGATGCGGAGGTAAACGGTTCTTGCTCAGCTCGTAGCAGCCACGTAAAATTTGCAACAATAAAGTAGAGGGCGTCTAACTTGTTTTGCAGGGCATGTTGTGATGTGATATGGTCAAGGCGTGATAAGATATAAGTTGTTGTATGAGATGATCATGTTTTGTTGAAGTTATCGAGCGTGGCGAAGCCCTATGGATGTCTCTTTGTTGCATAAGATGCAAGTGCCAAATAATTGCTTTACTTTATCGCTATCGATAGCAATAGTTGCAAGAGCAATAGTTGGTGAGACAACCATGTGATGACACATTGATATAGATCAAGATGATGAAGATCATGGTGTCATGCGGTGATGATAGAGATCATGTGATACTTTGGAGATGGAGATCAAAGGCGCAAGATGATCATGGCCATATCATGTCACATATTTTGATTGCATATAATGTTTATCTATTATACATCTTATTCTTGCTTTGATTGGCGGTAGCATTTTAAGATGATCTCTCACTAATTATCAAAAGTGTTCTCCTGAGTATGCACGTTGCCAAAGTTAAATCGTGCCCGGACACCACGTGATGATCGGGTGTGATAAGCTCTCGTCCATCTACAATGGGTGCAAGCCAGTTTGCACCGCGGGATACTCGAGTTAAACTTGCGAGCCTAGCATATGCGAGATATGGCCTCGAACACGGAGACCGAAAGGTCGGCGTGAATCATATAGTAAATATGATCAACATAGTGATGTTCACCATTGAAAACTACTCCATCTCACGTGATGATCGGTTATGGTTTAGTTGATTTGGATCACGTGATCACTTAGATGACTAGAGATGTACGTCTAAGTGGGAGTTCTTAAGTAATATGATTAATTGAACTTAAATTTATCATGAACTTAGTCTGGTAGTATTTTGCAAATTATGTTGTAAGATCAATAGCTTGCGTTGTTGCTTTCATGTTTATTTTGATATGTTCCTAGAAAAATGTATTGAAAGATGTTAGTAGCAATGATGCGGATTGGATCCGTGATCTAAGGTTTATCCTCATTCTTTGCCGAAGTATTATGTCCTTGATGCACGCTAGGTAGCGAGACCTATTGCGAGGGCGGAATCGGGCGTTATGAGCGTTTGGCTAGCTCAATATGATGACTACTTGATAGTTTAGTGCACCATGCTTAGCGGCTTAGAATCGGGACTTCAAAGGCGTTTTGAGCGTCATGGACCATATGAGATGTTCGAGGAGTTGAAGTTAAAATTTCAAGCAATACCGAGTTGAGAGATATGAAGTCTCCAACAAGTTCTATAGCTAAAAGATGGAGAGAATCGCTCAACTAGTGAGCATGTGCTCAGATTATGCAGGTACTTTAATCGCTTGAATCAAGTGGGAGTTAATCTTCGAGATAAGATAGTGATTGATGAGAATTCTCTAGTCACCATCACTAAGTTAGTAGAACTTTGTGATGAATTATAGTATGCAAGGGATGGCGAAAACAATTCCCAAGCTCTTACGTGATGTTGAAATCAACGAAGGTAGAAATCAGAAAAGAGCATCAAGTGTTGATGATTAACAAGACCACTAGTTTCAAGAAAAAGGGCAAAGGAAAGAAAGGGAACTTCAAGTAGAATGACAAGCAAGTTGTCACTCCGTGAAGAAGCCCAAAGCTGGACCAAAGCACTGGCGAGTGATTACTGCTGCAAAGGAAATGGTCCTTTGGGCGGAAGCCACGAATATTTGGTGGATAAGAAGGATGGCAAATTGAACAAGGGTATATTTGATATCTGAGTTATTGATATGTGCCTTACTAGTGTTTATAGTAGCCTGAGTATTTGATACTTGTTAGGTTGCTAAGATTAGTAACTTCGAAGCAGGAGTTCAGAATAAGCGAGAGACTAGTTGAAGGGAAGTGACGATGAGTGTTGGAAGTAGTTCCAAGATTGATATGATCATCATCACACTCCCTATACTTTTGGGATTAGTGTGAAACCTAAATAAATGTTATTTGGCGTTTGCGTTGAGCATGAATATGATTTGATCATGTTTATTGCAATACGGTTATTCATTTAAAAGTCGAGAGAATAATTGTTGTTACTGTTTACATGAATAAAACCTTCAAATGGTCATACACCCAATGAAAATAGTTTGTTGGATCTCGATCGTAGTGATACACATATTCATAATATTAATGCCAAAAGATGCAAAGTTAATAATGATAGTGCAACTTATTTGTGCACTTGCCGTTTTAGTCATATCAATGTAAAGCGCATGAAGAAACTCCATAAAGATGGATTTTGGAATCACTTGGTTATGAATCATTTGATGCTTGCGAACCGTGCCTTTTGTGCAAGATGACTAAAACTCCGTTCTCCGGAACAATGGAACAAGCTCTTGACTTATTGGAAATAATACATTCCGATGTATGCGATTCAATGAATGTTGATGCTCGTGGCAAGTATCGTTATTTTCGACCTTCATAAGATGATTTGAGCAGATATGGGTATATCTACTTGATGAAACATAAGTGCGAAATAGTTGAAAGGTTCAAAGAATTTGAGTGAAGTGGAAAAATCATCGTAACAAGAAAATAAAGTTTCTGCGATCTGATCGCGGAGACGAATATTTGAGTTACGAGTTTGGTCTTCAATTAAAACAATGTGGAATAGTTTCACAGCTCACGCCACCTGGAACTCCACAACGTTATGGTATGTCTGAACATCGTAACCGCACTTTATTGGATATAGTGCGATCTATGATGTCTATTACTGATTTACCACTATTGTTTTTGGGTTATGTATTAGAGACAGCTGCATTCACGTTAAAAGGGCACCATCTAAATCCGTTGAGACGACATCGTATGAACTGTGGTTTAGCAAGAAACCCAAGTTGTCGTTTCTTAAAGTTTGGGGCTGCGATGCTTATGTGAAAAAGTTTCATCCTGATAAGCTCGAACCCAAATTGGAGAAGTGCGTCTTCATAGAATACCCAAAGGAAATTGTTGGGTACACCTTTTATCACAGATCCGAAGGCAAGATCTTTGTTGCTAAAAATGGATCCTTTCTAGAGAAGGAGTTTCTCTCGAAAGAAGTGAGTGGGAGGAAAGTAGAACTTGATGAGGTAACTGTACCTTCTCCCGAATTGGAAAATTGTTCATCGAAATCAGTTCGATGATTTCTACACCAATTAGTGAGGAAGCTAATGATGATGATCATGAAACTTGAGATCAAGTTACTCTGAGAACCTCGTAGGTCTTCAGTGCAGTCCGCACTAGAGTAGTGCGGTAATCCTGTTCTAGAAGTCATGTTACTAGACCATGATGAACCTACGAACTATGAGGAAGCGATGATGAGCCAGATTCATGAAATGGCTTGAGGCCATGAAATGCGAGATGGGATCCATGTATGAGAACAAAGTGTGGACTTTGGTGGAGTTGCCCAATGATCGGCAAGCCATATTGTATAAATGGATCTTCAAGAGGAAGGCGGACGATAGTAGTGTTACTATCTATAAAGCTCGACTTATGCATAAAAGGTTTTGACAAGTTCAAGGTGTTGACTACAATGAGATTTTCTCAACTGTAGCGATGCTTAAGTCTGTCCGAATCATGTTAGTAATTGCCACATTTTGTGAAATCTGGCAAATGGATGTCAAAACTGCATTCCTTAATGGATTTATTAAAGAAGAGTTGTATATGATGCAACCAGAAGGTTTTGTCAATCCTAAAGGTACTAACAAAATGTGCATGCTCGATGATCCATCTATGGATTGGTGCAAGCATCTCGGAGTTGGAATATACACTTTGATGAGTTGATCAAAGCATATAGTTTTGTACAGACTTACGGTGAAGCCTGTATTTACAAGAAAGTGAGTGGGAGGCACTACGGATTTCTGATAAGTATATGTGAATGACATATTGTTGATCGGAAATAATGTAGAATTATTACGCAAAGCATAAAGGAGTGTTTGAAAGGAGTTCTTTAAAATAAAGACCTTAGTAAAGCTACTTACATATTGAGCATCAAGATCTATTGAGATAGATCAAGGCGGCTTGATAAGATTTTCAATGAGTACATACCTTGACAAGATTTTGAAATAGTTCAAAATGGAATAGTCAAAGAAAGAGTTTCTTGCACGTGTTACAAGGTGTGAAATTGAGTAAGACTCAAATCTGACCATAGCGAGAAAATAGAAAGAGAATGAAAGTCATTCCTATGCTTGATCATAGGTTCTATAAAGTATGCCATGCTATGGACTAGACCTATTGTATACTACCTTACTGGTTTGGCAAGGGAGTACAATAGTGATCTAGGAGTAGATCCTTTGGACATTGGTCAAAATTATCCTTAGTGGAATAAGGATATGTTTCTCGATTATGGAGGTGACAAAGGTTAGGTAAGTAAAGGGTTACATCGATACAAGTTTTGGCACTAATCCAGATGACTCTAAGTCTTAATCTGGATACATATTGAAAGTGGGAGCAATTAGTTAGAGTAGCTCCGTGTAGAGCATTGTAGACATACAATATTTGTAAAATACATACGGCTCTGAATGTGATAGACCCGTTGACTAAACTTCTCTCACAAGCAAAACATGATCATATCTTAGTACTCTTTGGGTGTTAATCACATAGCGATGTGAACTAGATTATTGACTCTAGTAAACCCTTTGGGTGTTTATCACATGACGATGTGAACTATGGGTGTTAATCACATGGTGATGTGAACTATGGGTGTTAATCACATGGTGATGTGAACTAGATTATTGACTCTAGTGCAAGTGGGAGGCTGAAGGAAATATGCCTAGAGGCAATAATATAGTTATTATTTATTTCCTTATTTCATGATAAATGTTTATTATTCATGCTAGAATTGTATTAACCGGAAACATGATACATGTGTGAATACATAGACAAACTTAATGTCAGTACTATGCCTCTACTTGACTAGCTCATTAATCAAAGATGGTTATGTTTCCTAACCATAGACATGTGTTGTCATTTGATTAACGGGATCACATCATTAAGAGAATGATGTGATTGACTTGACCCATTTCGTTAGCCTAGCACTTGATCGTTTAGTATATTGCTATTGCTTTCTTCATGACTTATACATGTTCCTATGACTATGAGATTATGCAACTCCCGTTTACCGGAGGAACACTTTGTGTGCTACCAAACGTCACAAGTAACTGGATGATTATAAAGGAGCTCTACAGGTGTCTCTGAAGGTACATGTTGGGTTGGCGTATTTCGAGATTAGGATTTGTCACTCCGATTGTCGGAGAGGTATCTCTGGGCCCTCTCGGTAATGCACATCACTATAAGCCTTGCAAGCAATGTGACCAATGAGTTGGTTACGGGATGCATTCTGGAGCGAGTAAAGAGACTTGCGTGCGAGATTGAACTAGGTATTGGATACCGGCGATCGAATTTCGGGCAAGTAACATACCGATGACAAAGGAACAACGTATGTTGTTATGCGGTTTGACCGATAAAGATCTTCGTAGAATATGTAGGAGCCAATATGAACATCCAGGTTCCGCTATTGGTTATTGACCGAGAATAGTTCTAGGTCATGTCTACATAGTTCTCGAACCCGTAGAGATCCTTGCAACAACGTTACGATGTGAGTTATATTATGAGTTTATGAGTTTTGATGTACGAAGGAGTTGAGTCCGGATGAGATCGGGGACATGACGAGAGTCTCAAAATGGTCGAGGCGTAAAGATCGATATATTGGGCGACTATATTCGGAGTTGGAAAGGTTCGAGTGATTCGGGTATTTTTGGAGTCTGGGAGAGTTACGGAAATTCGCCGGGAGTATATGGGCCTTATTGGGCCATACTGAGGAATAGAGAGAGAGGCCAAAGGAAGGAGGCTGAGGCCCCCTCTGGTCGGGTGGACAAGGCGCAGCCCCCTTTCCTTCTTCCTCTCCCTCTTTCCCCTTCTCCTACTCCAACAAGGGAGGTGGAATCCTACTAGGACTAGGGAGTCTAGTAGGACTCCACTGGCGCGCCCTCCTAGGGCGGCCTCCTTCCCCTTGCTCCTTTATATCTGAGGCGGGGCACCCCATGACACACAAGTTGATCTCACGGATCGTTCCTTAGCCGTGTGGGTGCCCCCTCCACCATATTCCACCTCGGTCATATCGTCGCGGAGTTTAGGCGAAGCCTGCGCGATAGAACATCATCATCGTCACCACACCGTCGTCTTGTGGAACTCATCCCGACACCTCTTTGGATCGGTCAGGGGAGCGTCATCGGTGGCGTGTGCGAGAACGGAGGTGCCGTGCGTTCGGTGCTTGGATCGGTCGGATCGTGAAGGCGTCGACTACATCAATCGCGTTGTCATGCGCTTCGCTTCGGTCTCTGAGTGCGTGGACACACTCTCCCTCTCGTTGCTATGCATCACCATTATCTTGCGTGTGCGTAGAATTTTTTGAAATTACTACATTCCCCAACACGGGGTCCACGGAGAGGCACCCTCTCGGAGGGCCTCATGGGCCGTGAGAGAAGGGAACCAGCCCTTGGAGGCTGGGCGCATTCCCTTGGGCCCATCGCCCGGGGTTGAGGAACCTAGAGGCCGCACTGGCAGGGCAAGCCCTCGCCTTAACGCCGCCCTCTAGATCTCATCTAGGGGCCGACCTCCCTTCCCTATAAATAGAGGGGCGAGGAGAGGGCTGCACACCACACCAAAGGCGCAGCCCCTCCCCTCCCCATCACCTCTCCTCCTCCGTTAAGAGCTTGGCGAAGCCCTGCCGGAGTACTGCCGCTCCACCACCATCACGCCGTCGTGCTGCTGTTGGAGCTCTCTTCCTCAACCTCTCCCTCCTCCTTGCTTGATCAAGGCACGGGAGACGTCTCCGCTCCGTACGTGTGTTGAACGCGGAGGTGCCGTTCGTTCGGCGCTAGGATCATCGGTGATTTGGATCACGACGAGTACGACTCCATCAACCCGTTCTCTTGAATGCTTCCGCTCGCGATCTATAAAGGTATGTAGATGCACTCCTCTCCCTCTCGTTGCTAGATGACTCCATAGATTGATCTTGGTGATGCGTAGAAAATTTTTAATTTCTGCTGCGATCTAACACCTCAACAACAACCAAGCACTCACGAGGCCGCGCGCTGGCCTCCGCTTACGATCCAGCGGCCTTGCTCCGCCTCGCCATGTGCTCCTGCCACCTTGTTGCCACCTGGTGGGATCCACCGCACCGTCTTGCGCCTCACCCTACGCATGGGAGGCCCGTCGAGGCGCGCCCGCCTCCGGCTGACGGCCTACCATCGCCAATGGCGGCGACAAAAAGGAAACACAAAAGAGGGCGTGCGAGGCTAGGGTTGGCGCCTTAGAGCCGCCCGTGCGAGCGGCCCGGGAGGGAGGGAAAAAAATCTAGATGAGAAAATGTTTGTCCAGCTCACACAAAAAAAAGTTAAATACCTGCAAAATCGGAGCGGTTAGCTATGAAAACATCGCTAATCGCATTCAGTGCACCTGAACAGGAAAATATGATAAGGACATGCTGTCATTGTTGAACGTGCTACTTTACGACAGGATAAAGATGCATGATGTCATGCTCTTCGGTGTTGTCATTGTTACGCAGAAGAAACAATGGGCGGGTCAAAAAGAATTATCATACTCCAGGTAGGTACGGACGTCTTGTATAGGCTATTTATTTATTATCTCTCTAGAAGCAAAAGCCTAGATCCTCTAAGAAATTTCTTCGCTGAATGGAGGTGTTAAAATAAGTCACCAGGAAACATGTGCAGCTTAACTCCGTGGCCGAAGATGCAAGGCTTCTGATCTGCGGCTAGCAGCGGTGTACGGAGACTTTCGCCCCGTCTGCGCCGATAAGACAAGTATATCTGTATCGGCCACACGGATACTCTGCTCTGAAAGCATCGGAAAGAATCTGACTCAGCAAGGGAATTCCACCGTAATAAACAAAGGCTTGACATTGGCAACTTCAGGATCGAACTAGTGCGCTTGAATTTATTATATGAAAACCATAGAGATACATGTACCCTCTCCAGGACTGAGAGGCCATTGTTGAGCTGGTTTACAGTCGCTCGTGCATTGTCGAGCCGCGACTTGTTATTTTCCTTTTTGTATACTGCCCTTTTGCGGGGAGCATGTAACAAGGTTTTTTTTTTTTGAAAAGGTAACAATGCTAATTAAACAAGCAAGAATTCGCCTACCAATACGGTTGCCTCGCCGACATGTCTCCGCGTCATCCCAGCTGCCTCCTTCAAGGTTAAGGCTTGTGAATAAGTAATATGTTGGTTTTTAGTCGGGGAGCTCCTATACAGCGCTTTATGCGCCGGTTCAGGCAACTTGCGCTCACTGCCGCGCCTGGTGGGCCGGCACACAAACACGCAGCAGAGAGAAAATGTATTTATAGTGCGAAAAACCCCCAAAAAGTGGCTCCCGTGAAGAATGGAGCTTGCGCCGTTTAGCTCCACTTCAGGTTGCCTAACCAAAGATCTACTCCCTCCGTTCCAAAATAGATGACCCAACTTTATACTAAGGTTAGTATAAAGTTGGGTCATCTATTGGAGCGGAAAATACTAAGCAATAGGCACTACAGAATGATTGCAGGCGGTCTGTTTAAGAAACAAATGTAGCCACGCTTAGATTTTTGAATTATTCAAACATATTTTAGAAAACGTGATTTTTTTTCAGAAATGTGAACAAAATTTGAAAGCTCACAGAATTTTTTTAAATCATGAATTAGATAAAAGTTCAAGTATCATAAAAGTTCACTAATTAAAAAAAGTTCATTGATTTTCAAAAAAGTTCACAAATTTGAAAAAGTTCATTGACTTTGAAAAAATTAAAAAGTTTGCATTTTTAATTGATTTTGAGAAAAGAAGTCGATTTTGGAAACTAGTTCTTCTATTTGAAAAAAGCTCATTGCTTTTCAAAAAAGTTCATCAATTTTGTACAAAAGTTCACAAATCTGAGAAAAGTCCATTGATTTTGAAAAAAAAAAACATCTGTTTTGAGAAAAGGTAATTGATTTTTTTTAAATCATAAATCTGAAAAAAGTTCTTCAATTTTCAAAAACAGTTCATCATTATTGAAAAAATTCACATATATTAAAAAAGTTAAATGATTTTGTAAAAACGTTTATCGACTTTGAAAAGGTTGACAAATTTAAGAAAAAATAGAAAAGGAAAAGGAAAAGGGAAAAAAGAAAAGAAATTAAAGAAAAGGAAGAAAGAAGAAAATGGAGAAGTGTTCACAACAGGCGTCATGGCCCGGGTGGGTTACTGCAGTATATTACAAGGATATCCCTGGCTTGACTCACCACACGCGCACGTTTTTTGGTTTGCGATTAAAACCTTAACGAGCGCAACGCGTGCGGAATAGGAAATGCATTTTAGTTGAGCATGTTGGCTGGGAAGGAAACAACTCGTCGGCTGATAGGATCTAGCAATTTAGGCCCATTAGCTTGGATTACACAATAATAATATAAATATCATGTTATCTAAAAAAAAAGAAATATCATCTCTACATTAAAGGGGAGTTGTTAGGTTTGTCTCAACTCCTCCATCGGTTATTCCTCCCCACCCCTCCCTTTGGTTTCTTGTTGACTTTTTGATAATATCAACCGCATACAGTAAAAACCAACATCAATAAAGTAACTTTCAATAATCTAAACTAAATTGTGTTTTCCCAAAACCATGTTGTGCATCAAATCAATCAAATCCTAACTAAATCAAAAATTATTGTCTTCCCCTCTTGAGGAGTCCGGACTAGGGGTGTCAGGATAATGAACTATCATCATCGGCGGACTCCAAGACTATGAAGATACAAGATTGAAGACTTACGTCCCATGTCGGATGGGACTTTCCTTGGCGTGGAAGGCAAGCTTGGCGTCTGGATATGTAGATCTCCTATCATTGTAACCGACTCTATGTAACCCTAGCCCTCCGGTGTCTATATAAGCAGGAGGTTTTAATCCAAGGACACAACAACAATCATACCATAGGCTAGCTTCTGGGTTTAGCCTCCTTGATCTCGTGGTAGACCCACTCTTGTACTACCCATATCATCAATATCAATCAAGCGGGAGTAGGGTTTTACCTCCATCGAGAGGGCGAACACAGGTAAAAACATCGTGTCCCTTGTCTCTGTTACCATCCGCCTAGGCGCACAGATTGGGACCCCCTACCGAGATCCGCGGTTTGACACCGACATTGGTGCTTTCATTGAGAGTTCCTACGTAGCCGTCACCGATAGGCTCGATGGCTCCTTGATCATCAACAACAATGGCGCGATCCGGTGAGACTTTTCTCCCGGACGGATCTTCGTATTCGGCGGCTTTGCTGCGGGCAATTAAAGCTTGACCATCTGGAGCGGATCGAAAGCTCGCCTCTGGCGTCGGTCGATTTGGAAATCTGAACTTCACGGTGACATCCGCGGAGCGCGATCTTTGATGGATTCGAGCCCGGGAAGCGCGCCGCACTATCACGATGGGAATGATTTAGCTCTGCTGCGGACGGTGCCACAGGGGCGCTGCGAGTCGCTCCGGCGCTCAATTCGGGCGGCTGCGCGATTGAGGGCGTGTGGCTAGACACCGCCTCGGGGGCTGCAACCTCTACGGCGATGGAGCCGAATACTGACCTTGTCCCTTGTGAAGCTCGTGACTCCGAGGTTCCGGAGTCCTCGCCGGACTCCGAACCCCTCGCGCCCCTACCAATCGAATCCGGTTGGGCGCCGATCATGGAGTTCACCGCTGCGGACATCTTTCAGCACTCACCTTTTGGCGGCAACCTAAATTCGCTAAAATATCTCTCGTTATCAGGAGAGCCCTGGCCAGACTGCGGTCAGGACGGTTGGGATGCGGACGACGAAGAAATTCAAAGCCCACCCACCACCCACTTAGTAGCCACTGTCGACGATCTAACCGACATGCTGAACTTCGACTCGAAGACATTGGCGGTATGAGCAGCGATGCGGAAGCGACCAGAACCGGCGCCTAAAGACGCTGAAAGCCACCTCAACTCACGGCGTATACATGGTGGATACACCAAAGGAAGCGATAACGAGGAACAACGGGGCGGTGAAGGAGAATTCCCGAAAAACAACCAAAGCGGCGGCATAGCGCCGCCGAAATCCGCCTCGATAACAACAACACCCATCTTGACCCAGCCTTAGGCGGGGCGAACCGGTGGGCGATGAACATGCCACCAAGCAACCATCCGAGCAGGATGAATTGACGAAACAACCCATCCCGGCAGCAGCGGTCAGGCGATTTCACGCGGACACATCATCGAACATAAGAACCTTCACAAAAGGCTCGTCGCCCTTGCAAAAGTTTGAAGAAGTAGAAGCGGAAGCTCAAAACAGCGGAAGGCGTACTCGAGAATGAGATGGAGCAAAGTACTCAAGACCCTTGAGATAAATCGGCAATAGTCACCAAGCAAAAGAGCTACCGAAGCGCATAATTGTTGCCGAATTGTGAGGAGGCGTAGAAACCCCACAGCCAAAACAAAGAGGCGGCTGGCGAATAGGCGACCGGATGGCGAGGCTAAGAGCGGCAAGCGGCGCCGCCTAAGCCGACACCACGATCCACATAAGGATCCTCGCGAAAGGATGGCCGGTCGGGTCCATCTATGGGCTAAAAAGAAGGCTCGAGGAAGCAACACAACCGCCGAGTGTTAGAAGATAGCACACACCTAAATCTGAGGCGCCGTGAACCCACTATGTTTCACCGATGAGGTACTAGATCATGAATTTCGGTGAGTTCAAACCCGTAAACATAGAGGCATATATGGAACAACGGACCCAGTGCGGATTGAGGATTATATCCTACACATACATATGGCTAGAGGCGATCTCACGCCATAAAATACCTACCCCTCAAGCTCAAAGGGACAGCTCGGCATTGGCTCAAAAGCCTCCCAGAAAATACCATCGAAAGTTGGGAAGAGCTCGAGGATGCGTTTCGAGCAAATTTTCAGGGAACTTATGTCCGCCCTCCGGATGCAAACGATTTAAGTCACATAACTCAACAGCCCGGAGAGTCAGCATGCAAATTCTGGAATAGGTTCCTCACCAAAAAGAACCAAATAGTCGACTGTCCGGACGCCGAAGCCTTAGCAGCCTTTAAACATAACGTCCGAGGGCGAATGGCTCGCATGAACACCTCGGCCAGGAAAAACCAAGAACAATGGCCGTGCTAACAAGCCTCATGACCGCTTCTGCGAGGAAGATAGCTGGTGGCAAGATGCAGACACCGATGACCGAGTACATCGAGGTTAGGGATGGAAATGGGAAATCACGGCGAAAAGATCGGCGCGGAATAAGGAAAATGGCCCAAAGAACACGGCGGTCGATGCGGGTTCAAAAGCTCTCGGCGAACAACAAAACACTGCCTCTTAAGGACAACGGTGACGAGCTATCAACAAACAAAATCTTGGATAGGATATGTCAAATTCACAGTACCCGGGAAGCACGCAAACCATACCCAGAGATTGTTGGGTCTTCAAGCAGTCCGGCCGACTTAACGCCGAACACAAGGGCTCGACACACCAGCGAGGGCGATGCGAACCCCACAAGTAGAGCACGAAAAACAAAGAACTTCCCACAAGAAGTGAAAGCAGTGAATTCACTTCAAGTGATAACAAGGAAAAATAGGCGGCATCTACCAAAGCACGTGCCGCACGGTCCACCCAATGGAATCCGAGATTGGATGTCAAAACCAATTACTTTCGACCATATGGATTACTCGAAGTATTGAAATGCAGGATGGACTGCTTTGATATTGGATCCTATAATCGACGGACTACAATTTACACAAGTCCTAATGGATGGCGGCGGTGATATAAACCTGCTATACGGGACACCATCCATGAGAATGGGGATAGACCCTACCAAAATTCGCCATAGCGGCACTTCCTTTAAAGGGCGGCCTTGAGGCCCTTATGTCAATAGTGCGGGCTCCTTACTACTAGAAGTTGTGTTGGTTCATCCGACAACTTCCGTCGCCAACTAATCTTCCATATCGCCCATTTAAAGTAGCCATCAAGCACTATTGGGGCCTTGAAGCTTTCGCCGCTTTAACACAATACCGCATTCTGCGTCTCTTACACTTAAAATGCCGGTCCACGCGGCATTGTCTCATTAAAGGGTAACTTAGAGTGTTCCTCAACAATTGAAAAACGTGAGACTGCCTTGACAGCCACAAACTAATCCGGCCTGGCTGATCGAAGCCCCTAAAACAGGTCATTTAAACCCCGGACACGGCTAGGCGAGTCCGGCATAAACAAACAAGGGGCTTCCCAGCCGCATACCCCTTTACAAGGGGCTGCACGAACGAATAATGAGAGCCAATAAAGCTCAATTTTATTCATTTTTTAAAAATCATACTCTTTTTTACATACATTTTTCGCACGATCTTTTTTTTCAAACTCAGTTCTTCTCTTTTACAGATGAACAACGTGCTACACCCGTCTAGGATACATCACAGCGGAACCTGGTAGCGAGCGTGCGGCGAGGACCGTTACAAGGTTCTTTTTGATTAAGACCTGCGTAAACCTTTTTTCTTGTCTCTTGTTGCTATACATCCCCGGTTTCTTGTCATAACCAAGGAGGAGGGCGGCGTTTTGGCATCGGCCACGTCAGAAGATTTCGTGCGTACCTGGACACTAGGGGCTTAGGGCATCGTTCGGCCCGTTTTTCATAAAGACCGAATACCTTAGGGAGTGTTCGGCGTCTCGAGTTAGGCCTTATATGCATCAGCTCCGAATCATGTCTTTGGTCAAATGCTGGGTTTGCCCGGCTCTTGTGTTTTGTTGCCTTACGTTCCGTATTATCGGCTAGCGGCGGCGGAGAACTCTGCGATTGTGCCCGGTTGACGGCGAGCACCTCGATGAAAGCGAAAGCGGCCGAGGAGTCTGGACTAGGGGTGTCCGGACGGCGGACTATCATCGTCCGCCGGACTCCAAGACTACGAAGATACAAGATTGAAGACTCCGTCCGTGTCCGGATGGGACTTTCCTTGGCGTGAAAGGCAAGCTTGGCGTCTGGATATGTAGATCTCCTACCATTGTAACCGACTCTGTGTAACCCTAGCCTCCTCCGGTGTCTATATAAACGGAGGGCTTTAATCCGTAGGAGACAACATACATTACAACAATCATACCATAGGCTAGCTTTAGGGTTTAGCCTCCTTGATCTCGTGGTAGATCCACTCTTGTACTACCCATATCATCAATATTAATCAAGCGGGGCGTGGGTTTTACCTCCATCGAGAGGGCGAACACAGGTAAAACATCGTGTCCCTCGTCTCCTGTTACCATCCGCCTAGGCAGACGGTTTGGGACCCCCTACCGAGATCCGCGGTTTTGACACCGACATTGGTGCTTTCATTGAGAGTTCCTCGTGTGCCGTCGCCGATAGGCTCGATGGCATCTTCAACCAACAACGCTGTCGAGGTGAGACTTTTCTCCCGGACAGATCTTAAATATTCGGCCGCGCTGCGGGCTAATTAAGCAGCCATCTGGAAGCGGATCGAAAGCTTCGCCCTGGCGTCGAGTCGGTTCGGAAATCTAAACTTCACGGCCGGCGTCCGTGGAGATTTGATCTTCGGCGGGCTCGAGCCACAGCCAAAGCGCGCGCCTTTATTCGATGGACCACGATCTAGCTCTGCCGCGAGCGGTGCCTTGGTAGCGCCTACGAATCCGCTTGGCTTTTAGTCGGAGCTGATCGCCCGGATCGAGATCGGTGGATGGACACCACCTCGGGGCTTCAACTTCCGCGGCGATGGGCGAACACTAATCTTGTCCCCGAAAAATCATGATTCGAGGTGCGGTCTCCTTGCGGACTCACGAACCTCCACGCCCTACCTGTCGATTCGGTTAGGCGCGGTTATGGAATTCACCGCGCGGACATCTTCCAACACTCGCCCTTTGGCGACATCCTAAATTCACTAAAGCATCTCTCATTGTCGAGAGAGTCTGGCGGACTATGGCGGGATGGTTGAGATCTGGACGGCGAAGAAATTGAGCCCACCCACCACCCACTTTGTAGCCAGCATCGGCGATCTAACCGACATGCTAGACTACGACTCCGAAGACATCGATGCCATGGGCGGCGATGCGGAGCGAAGCGAGAACAAGCGCCTACGAGGGCACGGGAGGACCACCTCGTCATATGACATATATATGGTGGATACCCCAAAGAGAGTAATACGAGGACCAGCGGGCGCGGCGAAAAATAACCCGCCGATAAACAACCAAAAGCGGCGGCGCAGCGCCGCCCTAAGTCCGCCTCGACAACAACAACGCTCCTAAGGACCCGCGATAAAGCGGGGCACACAAGTGGGCAGCGAACATGCGGATAAGCAACCGTCCGAGCAGGGCGAGTCGAGATAATCAGTCAGGCCAGCGAAAGCAGCGGTCGGACGATCTCATGCGGACACGCCGCGGAGGTAAAACCCGGAAAAGACTCGTCAACACTACGAGGAAGCTTGAAGAAGGAAAAGCGGAAGCTCAAAACAGCGGAGGACACACTCGAGAATGAGGTGGAGCAAAGTGCTCAAAACGCGGATAAATCGGCAATGGCCACCAATCAAGAAACTACCGAGCGCATAGCTGCTACGAGATTGGCGAGGAGGCCATAGAGCCCCACGGTCAAAAACAAAGAGGCTGCTGGTTGGATAGGCGGCGGATGATAGGCCAAATCTGAAAGCGGCGCCGCACATAAACCAACTAATGAACCGGAAAGGCGGATGGCCCGGCCGGGTCCATCTACGGGCCAAGAAGAAAGGCCCGAGGAAGCAAGGCAACACGTCAAGTGTCAGAAGATAGTGTCACACCCAAATCTGAGCCGCACACCCACTATGTTTCACCGATGAGGTCTTGGACCATGAATTCCCAGCGAGATTTAAACCCATAAACATAGAGGCCTACGATGGAACAACGAGACCACAGATGCGGATAGAAGATTATATACAACATATACACATGGCGGAGGAGATGACCTCCACGCCATAAAATACCTACCCCTCAAGCTCAAAGGGCCAGCCCATCATTGGCTTAAAGCCTCCCGAGAAAACACTGCGGGAAGTTGGGAAGAGCTCGAGGGGGCGTTTAGAGCAAATTTTCAAGGGACTTATGTCCGCCCTCCGGATCTGAGATGATCTAAGTCATATAACCCAACAGCCGGAGAGTCGGTAGCATAAATGCAGAACAGGTTCCTCACCAAAAAGAACCAAATAGTCATTGTCCAGGACTTGAAGCCTTAGCAGCTTTTAAACACAATGTCAGAGGCGAATGGCTTGCGAGACACCTCGGGCGAAGAAACCAAGAACAATGTCTGCGCTAACAAGCCTCATGACCCGCTTACGTGCGGGGGCGGATGGTAGCTAGCAAGATCTGACACCAGCGACCAAGTACATCGAGAGATAAGAGATGGAAGCGGAAAGTCACGCGAAAAAAGCGGCGCCGGAATAAAGAAAAGCCCAAAAACCTGCGATCAACGCGCGGATTCAAAAGCTCATGGCCAAACAACAAAACACCGCCTCTTAAGGATGACAGCGATGAGTTGTCCAACTTAAATAAGATTTTGGGTCGGATATGTCAAATCCACAGTACCCGGAAGGCACGCAAACCATACCCGCCGAGATTGTTGGGTTTTCAAACAGTCCGGCCGACTAAGCGCCAAACAAAAGGGCTCGGCGCATCAGCGAAGGCGATAAACCCCACCAGTGAGCACCGGAAAACAAAAGACTTTCCCACAAGAGGTCAAAGCAGTAAACTCACTTCATGTGATAATACAGAAAAATAGTGCGGCACCTTCTAAAAAGAGCCTCGCAAGGTCCAACCCAGCAGACCATAGAAATTGGATATCACAACCAATCACTTTCGACCACTTGGATTATTCCAGAAGCGTTTGAAACGCAGGACGGACTGCCCTGATATTGGATCCCATAATCAACGGACTACAATTTACTGAAGTCCTGATGGACGGATGAAAGCACATTTGCTCCTCGGGTGGTTTTGGTAATTAATGACAACATACTGTGTGGTTGGACTAATGCTTTTATCAAGTATGTTTCAGGAAATTCAATCACATTGGCATGGCAAAAGAATGAAGAGGTGGACCCCCAAAATGCTAAAGGCAAGCATTGGCAAAAGCTCAAGACTCCATTTTGGTTTAGTGATCCAAGATCACATTGAGTCCATAGGAAAAGCCAATACTATTAAAGGGATGAGGTTATGATGATGATCTGGTTGCTCAAGTGCTTAGTGATACATCTCCTAAACTATCGGCAACTTTCCTTGCCATATACACTCATAAGTAGTCTCGGTCCCACCGATATTCCAAACTTCAGTCACACCAAGATGAACCACCTCAGCCATAAGCCAAACCCTAGCAAACTCGGATTTTCCGATTACGAACTCGGTCTCACGAAACATGAGTCGCCAAGCATGTAACATACGTCATCAAATCGGTGTCACCGAGATGATGAAATCGATCCACGAAATTGGCATGCTCTTGTCATTGCACGAATCGGACTCACGAGATTGTATTTTCGGTCCCATCGAAAATCCCAACGTTCACATTATTTGAACTATCGGTCTCACCGAGTTGTCAACCGGTCCCACGAAATTGCTCAAATGTGTATAGCGGTTGGATTTTGTGTGGAGGCTATTTATACCCTCCACCCCTCTTCATTAGTGGAAGAGCCATCGGAAAGAACTACCACTCCTACCTTACATTTACGAGAAGAGAACTACCTACCCTTGTGTTGAGATCAAGTTGCTCCACTCCCACCATATGAAGCTTGATCTCTAGCCTTCCCAAGTTGCTTTCCACTCAATCCTTTCTTCCACCACAGCCAAATCGGTGAGGAGAGTTGAGTGTTGGGGAGATTATCATTTGAAGCACAAGAGCAAGGAGTTCATCATCATCTACAACATCTATTACCTTTTGGAGGTGGTGCGTCCTAGATTGGTTAGGTGTCGCTTGGGAGCCTCCGTCATCGAGATGTGGAGTTGAACCAAGAAGTTTGTAAGGGCAAGGAGATCGCCTACCGTGAAGATCTACCCAGTAAGGCTAGCCCTCCGTGGGCGTGAGCCATGATGGAATAGACAAGGTTGCTTCTTCATGGACCCTTCGTGGGTGGAGCCCTCTGTGGACTCTCATGGCCGTTACCCTCAGTGGGTTGAAGTCTCCATCAATGTGGAAATGCGATAGCACCACCTATCGGAACCACGAGAAAAATCACCGCGTCTCCAAATTGCGTTTGATCTTCTCCACTTCTCTTTACTACTTGTGCAATTTACTTTCCGCTGCCCATACTCTAGAATTGCATGTGTAGTGTTCTACTTGACTTGTGTGTGTTATGCAAAATCTGCCAAAATCTGTCCTTGATAAAAGACTGAATTTTTATCTTGTCGAGTAGTCTAATCACCCCCCTCTAGACACTCTCACCTTCTTCGATCCTACAATTGGTATCAGAGCTTTGGTCTCCATTGCTTTGGTTTACACACCATTGGAGGAAGATGGACGTGTCTACGTTTGGGAGTGCTAGCCATAGAGTGCCTATTCTTAATGGAGTGTCCTATAACTTGTGGAGAATTGAAATGCTTATTATCTTTAAGACATACAATTTGCGCAAATATGTTGAGACCCCCTTTGTGCCTCCATTTGACCCCTTGCACCCTACCATGGATGAAGAGCTTGATTTGCTTCGTAACCTTAGAAGCTGTAAATCTTATCATTAGAGGTTACCCGATAACTTAAGCTCGTTACAAACTTTGAGTGCGCCTATGCTATGTGGAAGTTCTTGGAAGAACTTTATCCGGACTACTCTTTGAGAGGTCTTGATGAAATTCTATACAAAACTATTGAATTTGATATGATCGCCCCAATGATCCCAACTTTGATAAATGCTTCTTTGAGCTTCGTGATCTTATGAAAAGAAGGGTGATCCGGTCTTATCAATGTTCTAATTAGAAATGCTCTTGTATTGCATTCCGATGATTATTGTCACATTGACAAAACTAATGCAAGTAGTTATCAAATTAACCTAGGTGTTGATGATGAACAATCTATGGGTCAATATGATGATGAGCATGAGCATGATGATGATTACTCGATTAGGACACGAGCTAGACAAGATCATGAAGAGTCTCAATCTTATGGCAAATCGAGGGACTACATATCCGGCGGAAAAGAGTGGATTCTTGATAGTGGATGCACCGACCACATGACCGGAGACAAAGACATGTTTGAGAGCTTGCAAGAGCGATGGTCCCGCATAAGTATGTGACTTTTGGAGACAACTCAAGGGTAAGGTACTTGGCCTTGGTAAGGTGGCCATATCTCATGATAGCTCTATTCAAAATGTCATGCTTGTAGAATCTCTTGGATACAATTTACTTTCCGTGTCTAGATTAGTGACTTTGGATTCAATGTGCTATTCACCGAAGTAGATTGCCAAGTCTTTCGTCGTGACAATCATAACATGGCATTTACCGGTATCCGTAGAGGTGATCTATATATTGTTGATTTCACTAAGAAAGCCCAACCTAGAGCTTGCTTCATTGCTAAATCCTCTAAAGGTTGGTTATGGCATAGAAGGCTTGGACATGTTGGTATGCGTAATTTAGACAAGCTGATCAAAGGTGATCATATTCTTGGTGTTAAAGATGTTTTCTTTGACAAAGATAGACTTTGTAGTGCTTGTCAGGCAGGAAAACAAGTAGGTGGAAGTCATCCCGTAAAGAACATCATGACCACAAGGAGACCGCTCGAGCTTCTTCATATGGATCTCTTGGTCCCAATGCTTACAAAAGCCTTGGTGGTAACTCCTTTGGTCTAGTTATAGTTGATGATTATTCAGATTCGTGGGTATTTTTCCTTGATGACAAATCGCGAGTTGGAGAATCTTCAAAACCTTTGCGGAAAGGCCCAAAATCAATTTGAGGTGAAGATCAAGAAAGTTCGGAGTGACAATGGAGCGGAGTTCAAAACGCCAATGTAGACTCTTTTCTCGATGAGGAAGGATTCTACATGAGTTCTCGACTACGTACACTCCTCAACAAAATGGAGTTGTTGAGAGGAAGAACCGAATGCTCATAGAGATGGCGAAACGATGCTTGATGAATACAAGACACGAAGCATTTTTGGGGGAAGCGGTCGAGACGACTTGTCATGCTATCAACAGGCTTTATCTTCATAAGCTCCTCGGCAAGACATCATCTGAGCTCCTCACGGTGACAAACCCCAAGTGGGATACTTTCGTGTCTTTGGTTGAAATGCTATATCCTTGATAAGCATCGTCGGTCTAAATTTGCTCCTAAAACTCATGAAGGCTTTTTCTTGGTTATGGATCAAACTCCCACACCTACCGTGTCTACAATAATTTCACCGAAAGGTTGAAGAGGCGGTGAGCGTGAAGTTGATGAATCTAATGGCTGCATAAGTAGAGCAAATGCCTATTGATGTAGGAGACAAGGACCCATCGGAAGCAATCCTAGATTTATCTATTGGAAAGATCCGTCCCATGGAAGTGAAGGAGAGTATCTCATCTACATATGTGGAGCCCCCTACCTCACGGCAAGATGAACCTCAAGGCAACATGGAGGTCTCCACAAGTGGAACTCACCAAGATGAGGAAGTGCAACGAGAAGATCCACCACAACCTCCTTCTCCACCGCCTCAAGACAACACCAACAACAATGAAGAAGAAGAAGAGGAAGATGAAGATGATGAGGAAGCTCAGCCACAACCTCAACAAAAGTTATCCCGAGTCCGAGCAAGAGTCAAGAAAAATCATCTCGTGGAACAAATGATCAATGACATCAACTCCGAGAGAATTACTCGCTCTAAAACTCGCTTAGCTAACTTTTGTGAGCATTACTCATTTATCTCTAGTATTGAACCTATGAAGGTAGAAGAAGCACTTGAAGACCGGATTGGGTGAGCGCTATGCGAAGAGCTACACAACCGAGAGGAACAAGGTATGGACTTTGGTAGAAAGCCCAAGAATGATCAAAAGCGTCATTGGAACCAAATGGGTGTTTGAACAAGCAAGATGAAGATGGACAAGTCATCCGCAACAAGGCTCGTCTCGTAGCTCAAGGTTACACACAAGTCGAAGGTATGGACTATGGTGAGACCTATGCCCCGTTGCTAGACTTGAGTCCATTCGCATTCTTCTTGCTTATGCCAATCACCATGATATTACTCTCTATCAAAT
>JAHHZJ010001278.1:0-40798 GCA_021437245.1 Aegilops speltoides
TTAAAAATTAGCAAAACAGTACCAAAAAACAACTCGTCAATTTTTCCGCGAGAAGTTCACTCGTGTAGTCTGAGACACTTGGTTCAAAGAATAGCGTCACTTGCGTTGAGCGTGCAATGTAGAAGTGTAATCGAATAATTATTCTGCTAATATTAGCATAATAGACCGCTATATATATATATATAGGGTTGTACAATTACTTACCGAATGTAATATTATTCATTACCTCGCTCTATACTGGCGCGACGCGTCCATGACCGACCCAGCCCTAATCCGACCCACTTCCATCGCGGAGGCAGCCGTCATGCGAAGCGAAGCTAGCTGGCATCGGAGCGAGGAGCTGCGCGCGTGACTCGCCGACGGCGAGTTTGCATCACCGCCCCGATCCACAACCACCACTCCCCGACGCCCCATCTAGCCATGTCGCCGCGACCGCCGCCACCATCGGTCGCCTCGTCCGTGCCGAGCATCCTCAGCACTCCCACCACCGGGCGGCGGAGCCTCCCACACTTCCCGCTGCCGGGCGCAGAGCCTCCCAAGCATGCCTCCCTCCGTCTGGTGCACCGCATGCTCCTCCCTCGTGCAGTGCAGGAGCCTCCGCTCGCCTACCCGCCTGGTGCAGGCTTCCAGCGCCTCTGCATGGGCGCCAGAGATTCGCCTAGGCCGTGATCCACGCCTCCTGCCTCCGCCTCGCGGACCTCGTCGACAGAGCTCCACCACAAGCACGGTCGTCTCCCCAACAACAATGGCTCCACCTCCCAAGTTCTTGCCAATACGCCAACGAACGAAGATGGAGTCACATGCAACAAGATGCGTGATGAATCCTTCCCACACACATTACTAGCAACACCAAGTTTTTGAGATCTGGTTTGAATGAAGATAGGTACCATGTTTCATCAATTTATCAGTTCATCAGGTTATCTGTGCTACTATGCTGTGCCTACATGTTACACTATTGGGTTCATGAGTACAAAATTGTGTGATGCATCTGTGCTGCATCAGTACATTGCAAATGCTTGCATTAGTTCGTTTACACCCCTGGCACTTGATGCACAATTAGCATGTCAAGGTTACTGTCAGTGCATCTAATATGCTATATTCAGTTCAAGTAAAAAAACTTAAAACATATGCGTCAGTCCAAGTAGATAGTGACAAAGGTTCAGCTACCACTGAAAAGTTGTATGTTGTTATTTCTAAGAGTACAAGTCATGTAATTGCATCAGTTCGAATGAGTAACAAAACTGCTACCGAAAAAATATATAATTGCTACACAGTAAGTTCAGTGATACATAGGCTAGCAGTACTTGTAATGTAGATGCATTGATGCACAATTAGGATGTCGAGGTTACTGTCAGTGCATCTAATATGCTATCTTCAGTTCAAGTTAAAAAAACTTAAACATATGCGGTAGTCCAGGTAGATAGTGATAAGAGAGTGCCACAGTTACACAGTAAGTTCAATGATACATAATCTAGGAGTACTTCTAGTGTAGTTGCATAAGTTATAGAAGAAACAGTACATCAGTACATCCGTGTTTGAACATCAACGTTCATCAGTTCGACTGAAAACGAACCAGATTAATCCAAAAACTGTTGAATGTTGTTTGCAGAAGCATGCAAGGCGGTGCACGCAAGCATTTCATGAGCCGCAGATATGGGGCACCACCTAGATGGGTAACACGAAATACCGCTCGGATATTTCAATAGTACAGCAGATTTGAAGATACACCGCAAACATCGGAAGCACGGACAGGTTCTTCTATAGAGCAAACACCAATATCCGGAATGCAAGCTTTGCCGTGTGGTTGCAACAAGGCCAACAATATCACAAACAACAAATGTTTTCCTTCCCAACAAGCATGCAAAAAGCCAAGGACAGAAGCCGTGGATGGGTTGCAAGAAGGCTTCCACCATCGCTCCGTCAACATCAATCATCCGCTTTGCAAATGAGCAGACAGGAGACCGGGAGACCAGGGCAAAAGACGTAAATTTTGGCCAATCTAGCAGGTTCAAAAGTACAAGATATGAGCCATATAGACAGGAGCAACCTCACAATGAATCTGAGGGGAGACAGCCGTACAACGAGAGACGGAGATCTTCGTCAACGTTGCTCCCTCCAAGAGATGCATTCTGCATGTGCCAAGGGTGACACCACCGGCGCCCGCAAACTAGGGAGAACAACAAACACGGAATGGTGCTATATACATGTAAGTATCCATATAAGAAAAAATACAAGCACGATCCATACCATGAGTCTTTGTGACCACCCCATCTAACATTTTTTGTTTGGTCACTATTATTGTGCAGCCACACGACATTGAAGCTATGTATTACATAGGAAGCTAGAGATGAGGTTTGAAACTTTCGAAGAAACTAAGAACTTCTACAACATATATACCAAAACCACGCTGGTTTCTTCTTTGTCGGGAAGGCCCCAAGTGTAAGACGAGCCTACCTTTATTGCGTGCCATGGGTTTATGAATCAAAAATTATACGAAACAAATGAGACAGCGTAAAAACGACAGCAATGACCCGAAAGAACTAAGCTTGCAGGGAACATTTGTAGCACGTAAAAAAGAGATAGGTGCAGGAACACAACCACCGCTATAGCTCACTTTGCGAAATGTTTGTCTTCTTGCACTCCCACAAAAACTTTGACAAAACAATCTTGGAGTCACGTCAAGTACACTGCAATTCAAAGCGTTGAACGCGTGCAAATCCTTGAGCATCTTGGGCGGTGATGACCACTGGTAGCTACTTCCTCGAAATGAATGCCAAAGACTTGATTAACCTATAAGTACAAACTTGTTTCTCCTCCATAAACCGCCTCCGTCTCTTTTTCCTCTGTCATTACAAACATATCACATAGCGCGTGACCTAACGCCGATTTAACATGCATTTTCAATGAATTTTTGATATGCGAGAAAGCAAAGGAATTCAAGGATTGGTGATGTGGATGATGTCCTAAAGACTATCAACTTCTTTAGGAGATGAAAGCTATAAGCGAGGAATTTTTACGTGACATGCAACTCGATGAAGTCAAGCGAGTTAAGAACATAATTACTGAAGAGACATAAGCTGCGAGGCATATATCGAGGACTTGAGGGGACTGCTTAACGTTTGACACAACATATAAGACCAACAAGTACCATATGCCACTTGGGGTGTTTATCCGGACTAACAACCACTTACAGACTACATTCTTTGGTTTTGCTTACGATAATAGATGAGGATCTGATTCATTCAAGTGGCTGTTCAGAACATTTTTAAGGTGCATGAGAAGGAAGGATCCTACATGCATCCTCACGGTATAACAGCTAAAACCACCCCTACCCCACCACCTTCCAAAAAAAGAAAAGTAAAGTAACAAAAAAAATGTTGTGTCGAGTTCTATTGGTATATATGCACAACCATCTGTTTGACCACTTAGAGTCTATTTTCTCATTACCAAACCGATTGCTTTAGAAGCAATGGCTTTAGCGTCATGAATGTTTTCAAGAACACGATTACATAAGCTATCGCTTGGCACATTATGAAAAATCTTGGGAACACCTTGTGTACTGTATTTCTGCTGCGAGGACTTTAAGATGAATTCACATGAATTCTCAATGGCCCCTCATGCCAAGCAGAGTTTGAGGATGCTTGGAAAAGTCTCATGGATAAGTACAACCTCCGCGATGATGCCACAATGGTAGGCATGCTTGAGCGGCGTGAAATGGATATCAGCCTACTTCAAAAGAAATTTTACTGCGCCAAATGACATCCACACAGCGAAGTGAGAGCATGACCTATGTGCTCAAGAAGAACTTCGTTAATGAGGGACATAACCTACAACTGGTTTGTCGACCGGAGTAAACTCCTGCGTCAAAACCGGGAGGCGACGAAGAGAACCGGGAGACAATAGGTGCGGGTGTATAGCTCTATCACTTGTAGTAAGACAAAAAATATGCAGCTTACTAAAAGTAAAAACTTTATTAGAAGTTTTTCCTGCGAGAAAACTAACAATTTGGTCATCATTCTTGCATCTGCGAGAAAGGAACAAAACATGTTGACCTACTATGGGTTTGACACCCGGATAGGCAAAGCTGTACACACGAGCTGTGTCTGTGAGATCGAAGATAAGCTGGCCAGGCACACTCTTCACGTGACAGAGCGGAAGAGCCCACAAATACCTAGTCTTGCTACAACCACAAAAGCGTGTGTGGGTTCAGCCGTGTTCAGTGGTGGCGAGACACCGTGGGGCTATATGAATCTGAGTGCAGCTATGGGACCACAGGTTAGGAGTACAAAAAGATGTTACATATTGTACTACTTTTTTTTGCAAAGTTTTTGTTTGAATGAAATGACAAAAAACATGCACTCTTCCAAAAACAAATGCGAGGTCTTTTACTGCGTGCATGTCCTATGCATGATCAATTAAGGCTGCCGGTGTTCGAAGAAATACATACTCGGAGATACACCAAAGCCGAACATCCAGCCAACATTTGTGAAATGACTTGAGGACAGTAGCGTCAAACAAGGCATCCCAATACTGCATTGAAAGCTCACTTCTTGAACATGAGGTGCATAGAAAAAGCTTGAAGCCAAGAGCAAATGGCAAGGTCGCGAGTGGTCGTCATGGACAAACTTGAACAAGAACTTCGCCATGCATTCTGCTGAAAATGGAGGTGTCATGGACAATGAAGCCATTGAGCGGGATATTGCTACAATGTTATCCGAGATGAACCATCTAGGATCTATTAACCCGTTTGAGACGAGGAAGAGGGGCAGAAGCAGCAGGGAGCTTGCCCATGTGCACACTCAAGGCGGCAGAGCAAACTCACATGCGAGATCATGAGCTTGATGGTCTTTGTAGGTGAGCGACATGACAATAGCACATCCTACCGATAGCGATGGGAAGAGGCTGATTTAACCCCCAATATTCTCAAACACAAAAGGGAGAAAGAGCAAGGCGCATGAGAAGCGAAACCTGCGAAAGCAGCAGGCAAAAACACCACGCCCCATCAAGCGGCGTGGAATTTGGCCAGACGGCAAACCACTCGGGATAAGGGCATGCGGTTTACGCAACCGTGAGCAACCATAACTAACACATGCCCACTCCACCACGGATGCCCGCATCGACAAGAACAAGCAGATTGGAGCCACCGAGCTTTCTATCAATGGAGACAACCTGCATAACAACTACACTTGCCGCAAGTGTGTGCGGGCGATGGACATAATGCCCGCGTGTGCAAAGTGGGCATGGAGGTGGGTGGAGCTGAACATAAATAGGGCAAGGTACAGAGTTCCAAACAATCAAATGAAGACAATGAAGAAGAAGAGTTTGATGAGAATGATGTGTCGATCGGCGAAGACAATGAAGATAATAATGTACGTCAGGCGAGAAACTGGCCCAGCGATGAAGCGACAAAGGCTCAACCTAGAAAGAGCGCCGGCAAGGCACAACATTGAGGGGCAGATTAGGAGAAGCTCAAGACTAAACAATACATAGTGGTTATCCTGCTGCGTCAACTAAAAAATAACCTTGTAGTCTCAGGTTGGATCAGCACACAATGAGAAGCATTTCACAAACAGCGTTACCAAAACTTATTTAGCTTTAACGTCGATTACTCTCGTCGAGAACTAAAGTTATTTTTAGTTTTGATTTGTGCCATTGGAGCGATCACAAAATCGTTTGAAAAAACTTATTTGGATATATCAGACACAAAGCGATCACGTGAACCCGGTAACTTCGGGATAAAATAATATGTCGATGAAAATTTAAGCTCTTGTATTACATCAGTCTTGATAACTCTCGACGTCGATACAAGTGAAAGTTTACATCAGATCTTGATATAATTTCTGATTTATGCCATTGAAGCGGTGACATTATTATTTAAACCATTTGATAATCCTTTTGAATGCAGTCACAAATAAATTTGAAAGAACTTATATGGATATATCTGATGCAAAAGCAGCTCACATCGACCACTAACTTTCACAAAAAAAATGCCAAGGAAAAATTTAAACTCTTGTAGTACTAATAAATCTCGAGTCCATGATACAAAAGGCATAGTAAAACAAACACACCACGTGAATGACTCAAAAAAATCGTTTTGAAAAAACAAAGCTATACTGCTCTGTCGTAATCCCAATTCGATAACACCATCAGTACATGAAAATAATTACCTCAAGCAAAATGCGAATATAATACATCCTATACTGGTGAAAATCTAATTTATCTGTAAAAATACTCACAGATTATCTTGATATAAACAATCCTTTAAAAAAATACGAAAATTGTTTTCAAAAACCTTAGCACCACATATTCTCCTTTGGTATTTGGTACATTCAATTACACTTCAATCACCAGGTCCGAGTATGACGTTAGAGGAGTTCGAGACCTCCATCGACACCGACAACGACCGCGTGCAAGTGGGATAAGCGGCGATAAGTGCAGCTTGACTATACGAATCGGTGCCCGCGATAAAATGCCATCATCACCACCGCGAGAGATGTGCAAGTGGGATTTGGCAGGTCATAAACACAACTTGACAAGACTAGTCACTTCAACAGTAAAACCATTTCACTTGGGCGGTTAGTTCTTCCGCGCCACCATCCGCGCCACCCCTGGCGGTTGACACAAGGGACTGCAAGCGGTGACCCAGCGCATACAACACCCACTACACACGGCACGGACGAACCGCCTCCCACAAATCCCGTCCATACCTTTGCACAAAATCCCATTCTCTTCCACCTCTCCTCGTTCCCCAAACCACCATTGCCACTTCCATTTCCGGTATACACAAACCAAAAACTTCTCTCTCCAAAGCCCACGGTCACGGAGGAAGGCCATGGTGGAGAACCGTCCGTAAAGCGTCATCATGCCGAGAGATCGGACAAGAGGAGCAACCTCGTTGACATTAACGTCCACTGGCGAGAAGCGGCAGTACAACAACCCTCAAAGGGTTGAGCTCCTGACGAGGCGCTAGAGATCGTCGCACCAGCGTACCAGAAAAAGGCCGGCGGAGCTCTCGGAGAAAGCTTGGCGGCAGGTTTCGTTAGGATCGTCGGCGTTGGTGTGCACTACACCAGCGAAGATGAACCTCCCGGATGGCAGCAGTCCTGCGGTTGTCGCGTCGATGAACTCTGCTTGGTGTACCACATCATGTGCTGACAGAAAATGGTGAGCAATCCTACTTTGCCCTGAATATGGTTTATCTATTTTATTAATCTTTGTATCTGAAAAATTAATCACACTTGCTTTCCCAACTAGATGTACTAGTGTGGTTTGTGAAAAGTGGATGCACTACTGCATTTTCTCAAGTAGATATACTATAAATGTATTTTTGAACCTGATGCCTTTGGATTACTATTTGGAAAATCTTGCGGAAGATTAAATTCTGAAGTTGATCGACTAGTGTAGTTTAAAGTTGATATAATAGAGTAGTCTATGTAGTCGATGTATTAAAAAGATGTTTCTGAACTTGATGTAGTGAAGTATTTACTGAATTTGATCTAATATTATTTCGTAAGAAAAAAACTAGGACTTGGTGAAGCGCTGGTTACTGTGTTATCCCATTTCAACCAAAATAGACTAAACTAGTACCAATCACGGAACATACAACATTGGTGAAACTATGTATAATCCAAGAAGAAGAATAACATGATGTACTTAATTTAATTCCAGAACTTTCTTTACTAGTTTTTGAAGTACATTCATCCATTGTTTATCCTACATAAAAAAACTACTTCATGGATTGATCGTTTGTAAAACAAAAACAAAAATGAATAATTCAAACATCAAAGTAACACTAATATTCAAAATGTCTCTGCCCTTGCAAGCCCAAGCGCATGACCGAGATGTTGCAGCATGAGAAGTTGTTCACATTTGCGGTTTCAGCATTGAAAGCGACAAAGAGAAGCTGAAGTTGTCGGTATGGAGATCAACTAACAAGTTCATCGACATTCAAGCATAAGTGGAGAGTTCGGAACACCGGAAAAAGAGTACTCCTTGACTGATGTTGCAGCGGCGTCATCCACCCATTCTACAAAGGCATGAAGAACAAGATCAACACGCGGAAGACTACAAACTGTGGGGACCAGCGAGCTGCCGGACAACCTCATCGAGTGCGCATGAGTAGATCGTCGTGCGCTGCATCAAATAATGGTTCATGATCGACTACATCACGGAGCGGTTGGGAATATGCAAAAGAAGCGGGGCTGAAAACTTCTCTGACTGCCCTATTGCCCCTTTCTTTGGATGAAGATAACATCGAGCCTGCCTTCGTTTGACTTCGCTTGTGCTTGCCTTTTATCTTGTTGTTTCAAATTAGTAGTTTGCTCTTGTTGGGTTGAACGGTGTGATTATATGCGTGCTTGTCATGTTTGAACAAGTTTAGTTATGTCATCAAGTACAATGTTTTGCTTATCTCATTATATAAGTTTGGTTTGGTAGCTTGTATGTTGTTAATCCATCATTTCAAAAATTCAAAAGTAGCTTCGAATGGAGCGTTGTCGTTTCTCTAAAGTACTAGTTATGATGCAACTAATCACACAACATTGTTCCATGTCGGTACAGCTTAGTACACTTGATCGGACAATACATTCTTACTATAATAAAAGTACAAAGCAGCATCGATCCATAAGCGCTCTTTGTGAATGCACTATCGGTACAACTTAGTCTACGCAACTACCATAGTTCTGAAAATGACACCGAAGACACTTGAGAATAATCACAAAAACAAACACAAAAAGAGAGCCAAAAAACTCAAATGAAAATATTACACTCCACACAAAGCCTGACAAGAACTAGAACAAAAAGTATCAGTCAAATTCTTGGGTGGAGTCAAGTACTAGATTCAAACAAACAAAAAAAAATGACCATGGGAGGTCAGTGCAGGCCCTTACAATTCTAGATACTTGAACTCGAGCCCGTGGGCGAATCCTAGTAATCCGCTGCTAGCGAGACCCGCCGACCAGGGCCCTGAGGTCAAGAGAGGCGGCGCCGTGTATAAGCGCTCAGGTAAGTGTTGAAGGAGTTGTTGGTGAGCCTCGCTGCGCTTATAAACAGGTCCGGGCCCCCTCAACTAGCGAGGTGGAACTAAACCCAGGCGCCTGCAGCATGACGCCTTGCTACAGCCAGCAGCTTGACAGGCTATCTGGGCGGGCGGGCGGCCCAATATCCTACAAACCAGGAGGCGGGACAATGAAAAATAAACTGCAGGAAAGATGTTTGTCAATTAACCTCTACAAGAAAAAAGAAAAAAATATGATAAAAAAACAATGAACCTCTAAAAAGAACAGAACTTAATAACCTATCTGTTAAATGTACATGATTTAAAAAACCGAATTAAATATTACTTTCAAGTTCAACTACTAAAACTCAAAAAAGTTCAAAACATATAATGTTTGTCAATTATGCTAAATTTCTTATTTATATAAAATCGACAAGTTCAACTACTAAAGCTCAAAAAGTTCAAGCATATAATGTTTGTCAATTATGCTAAATTTCTTATTTATAGAAAAAGCCAGCGAGTTCAACTACTAAAATTCAATAAGTTCAAATAGAATTTATTTGTCAATTCTGCTAAATTACTTATTTATATAAAATCTGTCCACACCACAGCGAATGATCTGGTGGTAAAATAATCTCAAACCCCACCCCCAACCTAAGTTATAAAAAATCAGTTCAAAACATACATACGACATCGATTACTAAAACAACAGGATCGGTCAGGCCACTCACACCAATGTGACATCAAATTTCAAACCCGTGCCTAACGTATGAAATTACAATTCAGTTCACATACCAAAGCGTAAGTGCACTAAAAATGAGAATACAAAAACTATAAAGGCCTAACCTAGGTTGGTATAAATGAAAATAAAATAAGTACAAGTTTTGAGCAACAACTCCCAGGGCACTGGAAAAATGTTTTGACATAAACTAGTGTATAAATACTTCAATAGAAAAACAATGCTTAAACATCCACTTGGAAAAACATCGCGAGCCATCGTCACCTAAAGCAGGTGCAAAATGCCGTCATCATCACCCCGCTGAGGCGTGCAAGTGGGATTTAGCGGATCGTAAGTACAGCTTGACAAGACTAATCGATTGCAGCGATAAAAGGATTTGTCTTGGATGGTTAGTTCTTCGAGCCACCAGCGCCACCCATTGGGTGGTTGCCACGGCTTATGCGCGCAAAGCAGCGACCCCCGACCACTACACCCACGTCCCAGACGAACGGCTCCAACACCACCGTCGATGCCTGCGCAAAATACCCCATTGTCTTCCATCTCAGCCTCATTCACAGAACCACCATAACCGCTTCCATCTACATTGCACACAAACCAAAAACTTCTCTCTCCCAAGCCCATAATCGCCCGAACAAAGGCGATGGTGGAGAACCGTCGCAAAATGTCACAATGGTGACACCGAACAAGAGCAGCAACCGCCGGCGTTCGCGTCCTGGCGAGAACTGCGAAATACACCAGAACACTCAAAGGGTTGAGCTCCAAGGCAAGGAGGCGCTGGAGATCGTGCGCACTAGCGAACAGACAAGGCCGACCGGATGATGAGCATGCTTTCGGGATGAAGGCGGCGGCTTATATCTGAGCTTCGCCGGAGTTGATGTAGAGTACATCGACGAGGAAAAACCTCCACAAATGGAGCAGTCCTGCGGTTGTGCGTCAAGAACTCTGCTTGGTGTACCACATCATGGCAACCACAAAATGGTAACCCATACTACTATTCATTCATCTGTTGTACGGTACTAGTCACTAAAACATAATTAAAACTTGTTTCCCAACTAGATGAACTACTATAATCTATGAAGTGTATGCATGATTACATGTTTCTCAAGTTACATGCATTTCTGAAGCGTAGAAGTGGATTGTTTCACAGTTAGCATCTGAAAAAAGTTTATAGCATTACGAACTTTATGCACCAATTTAATTTCTGAACTTGATGTACTAGCATAGTTTACGATCTTGATGCACTAGTATAGTTTATAGAATTGATGTATTAAAAGATCTTTGGTGAAGTGGTATAGGTCCATATCTTGATGCGCATGTTTCTCAAATTAATTTTTGAACTTGATATAGAATTAATGCACAAAAGATGTATCAAGCACTGGTATAGGTCTTTTATTCAACAAAAAAGAAAACTAAACTTGAATCAAGCAGCGCATGAATCATTGACTCTGGTAAAATGATTATCTAATTTGGTGAAGCTTTTGGTGAAGCAACGAAGGTAGCAAAAAAGAAAAATATAACACGGTGTAGTTGAATTTAGTTTCAGGACTTTTTGTACTAGTTTCTGAACTACATTCATGCATGGCTCATAATATATAAGCATCTACCTCATGGATTATCACTTGTAAAACAAAAAAAGCAGAATAATTAAATCCTCAAAAAGAAGACTAATCTTTATAAAATGTGTGTCTCCCCTTGCGGCCCAAGCGCCTCAAAGACTTCTGCGGGAGGAGAAATTGTACACATTTGTTGGTTTCAACATTGGAGGTGACAAGAAGAAATTTGGGAGTCTGGTTTGGAAATCAACCCCAACAACTTCATCGACATGCGGCGCAAGTGGAAAGATCCAAGACCAACAAATACTACGACTCCTTGGCCGATATTGCGGCGGCGTCATCCACCCATTCTCTGAAGGCATGAAGAAGAAGTTGAAGAGGAAGACCACAAGCTGTGGGGACCAGCCCGCTGCTAGACAACCGCATCACGTCGCGAGGAATAGATGTATGCATAGCATTACAAGTCATGGAAGACAATCGACAACATCGTGACAGGTTGGGATATTTCAAAGAGCAGGAGGCTGACCCTACTACCACTGCAACCGGATGAAGATGCATGAAAGTCTGCATTCGTTTGTTGAACCAGCTACCATATGCTATGTGTGTCCTTAGTCTTGTTGTTTCAGATTTGTAGTTTGCTTTCGTTTTGTTGAACCAGCTACCTTATGCTATGTGTGTCAGGGTTTGAACAAGTTTGCCTATGTCTATCAAGTACATCATTTGCTTATGTCATCCAACATGTTTGCTAGCTTCCTATTTTGTTGATCCATCATTTGAAGTTGAAGTAGGTTGAAGTTGAAACTTGATGGCTGCCACGCAGCACTAGTCATGGAGAAAAAAAATAACACATGAATATTTTTCCAAAAAAAAGTGGCAGACTAACTAAGGATAAAAGCAAACAGTAGCCTTCGACGCTCAGTATAGCTTATACATGAACGGTAGTACTATCACGCTAAAAAAATCAGTTTTTAGTTTCGAAAGAACACTAAAAAGACTAAGTTTTAGCCGAGGACAACATTCAGTACTAAAAAGCGTCGTCCTAAAAAGTAGTTACAAATTCACTAACTACTACGTCGAGGAAAACTAAACAAACACCGATCGTATTTCCTAGTCACTATCTTGCTAGGACTGAAAGTTACATGCAGTTGAACACTGATGCGTTTATTCTACAAAATATATAAAAGGCAGGAAGCTTGGTTTGCATTCCTTAAAAAGCAGTGACATACTAAAATTAATTAACGGTGGCAATACAACTGAAATCTCGGTACAACTAAGACTATCTGACAAGTGATAGGATTATACCAAACATTGCCTAGAGAAGAACCACGACCTAGAAAAAAGAAGGCCAAAAACTAAATCAAAAAGATATAAGTTCAACAAAGGAGAAAAATCACAAGAAACACAAGCGAAAAGGCGTACTAGCAACAAACAACACAAAAATAATTAATTAATCAAAGTAATAGCACAATTGAAATCTCAGTACAACTAAGTTTATTCGGTAAGTGCTATGGTGATACCAATTAATGCCTTGAGAAAGAAATAGTTTTGAACTTAATAGGACAATCTCTTAAACGTAACTAATTTAAAACAGTACTTTAGCTTTTACTATGAAGTTCAACTACTAAAGTTCAAGAAATTCAAACAGAAATTTGGCTCCAAAAATTTTAAAAGCCTTACGCTGAATGAGATTACAAGTCAGTACTAACAGAACTATATCATAAGTACAAGAAAATGAGAGTACAGAAACTATAAAAGGTCCAACTTAGGATGGGATCACATAAAAATAAAATAAATCTCACTTTCTCAGCAACAAGCGATAAATACACTTGAAAAAAAACTGTTTTCAGTTCAACTACTATAAAAGTCTTCAGTACAAAAAATAAAACTTAACCAAAACGAATTCCCGATGAAACATACACAAATGAAACAGGTATTCAACCACACAACCATCATCGAAAAAAAGTTTGTTAAACATTGTTCCACACTTCAAACACATCACAGAATATACTAGTTATTACATAGTACTCGACAAGACATTAAACACTACAAAATAGAGCCTACAATGTTTTCAAGAGATATATCACACAACTATCCAATTCACTATGCAAATGATGATCATTTCTCCTATGCATCAGGAGCCAAAGCCTGAAGCTCCTTGGGAAGCTCCGTAACCATAAGATGGTTATTCCGGTTGAACACAACTCCTTGAAAATGCGTGGCTGCAAAACAATAAACAAAATTATAAAAAAAATCATGACACATAAAAAAAGGATGCACAATAAGCCAAAAACAGAAATAGAAAAGCACAACATGAAACCCACGTCATAATCTCCAATGTTCTCAACGATCTTTTCACCATCGTAGCATCCGCATACTTGAGTATAATGGCCACATTCATTTTCCCCTTGAAGTGGAACCTTGACAAGCGTTAGTTTCTTTGCAAACAGCTCCCAATTGGGCTGCTTGCTGCGCATTATCTTGAGCATCACCATACACAGCCTTCATTACTTTGACCATTCTAGAAATCTATAAAAAACAAAACAATCCACACGGTTTTAGGTCTCGAAAAAGCGAAACAAAGATCGAAATATTAATCGATTATAGATAATAAATGTCACTCACAATCTTCTGAGTCTTTGTGATAGGTGTTCTTTGAAGGGCGGTGGTTCTTCGGATAAGGTAAAGAGTCAAGGATGTCACGCTACTTGATGCGATTCATGACATATAAAGAATAGTGGTTCACTTTCCTATCATTTGATAAAACCATAGGCTTGAATAGAGGCATCATGATCTAAAACAAATGACCAAAAAGAGATGTTAAATATTCAAAATAAAACCAGCATCACAACAAACCAATAAAACCAAAAATCAGCTAGTAGATCTCACAAAGGTCGAAGCCTTGAAGCAAGTCTTCATTAGCTTTAACATAGCTCTTGAAATCTCTGTTGCACTCTCCACATTAAACACTTTCTTTTCATCCTCGTAAAATGAGCAGTCAAGCACAACCTGCAAAAAAGCCAAAATAGAAAATGAGCGGTGGAAAAGGATCAACAAGCAAAAGTATTATTAAAATCCGTAAAACAATAGGCGGTCTTGTTCAGCAGAAAGAAACCGATCGATTGATTACGAGATGAAATATGGACTCAGCAACATCCTATTCCCGGATCACGAAATCAACATTTCTCTCGGGATCTTGCTTCCAATCATCAATGAGGAAGTCCATTACATCACCCTCCATCATTTGCCCGGGTGAAAAAACTTCCCGAATCACGATTCGATGAAGTTAGTTACGTTTCCATCAGGTGGAGGTATCATTGTGAATGTATTCCTGCAGCACACACCAGAACAAAAAGAATGAGAAGCAAGATAAGGCATTCATAGCAGTTCGAGTTGTATAAAAAGGAACAGTTCAGGTCATATTTACCTAGCAGTTACAAACAACAAAAGAAAAAGAAGAGGAAAAATAATGAGAGATACTCACTCAACATACTTCTCCGCCATTCATCACTAAGCAACGACTTATACCAGCCTCTGAGCCTTGTCCAAGTGAGGGAATTTATGAGGTGAAGTTCTTTGCAGAGAGCAAAACTTTATAGGAGCTCTGGGCGCCGCAACCGTGCTCACAACATTGCCGAGAATCCAAAGCGAGGATCTTTCCTAGCACCACCACTCTATGAGCCACTATTCCACAAGGGAGATAAACCTTTGGCGCGGCACTCCTCGTGACTCTTCCAACGCTTGACAATCTTGTCAAACAAATCATCATCACTGTCTATCAATTCGACAATGGGATTCTTGGGTGTAGTAGGCCTCTCTGCTGGCAGTAGTAGAACTTCTCGAGAGCTCCCAACCGCCCCTTCATAACACGAGATCTTGTCATTTTAGCGGCGCCCACAGCTAAGATCGTAGCTACTGGCCTTCGAGCTCCGAGCGGCTACCAAAGAACATGTAGTCATGCTCACCAAGATCCAGCCACTCACTGAAAAATAAAATAAAAAAGGAAGGCTGCATGAGCGTAAGTTCAAATACATATTTCATGACATACTAAATAGAAAGTACAAGCTGCCAAAAAATACAAAAGTCCATGCACTGCGTACAAGGTTCGATGCCAAACAAACCCGGGAGTTAACATCAAACACATCGCTAGTTCTTGCGGTATCTGACAAGTCTTCCTAATGTCTAGAATATCTTCATGGCTGTAATCGACCATTTCAATTACACCATCCTCCCGGCAATAATAGGTCTTGCAGTTTTGTCGCATAAAGAATCCACAATCATGCCTGTAAACAAAGGAAAAAACAAAAAAATGGTACAACACAAAATCCGAAAAATACAGGAACAACATCGACCCAGCAACAAAAACAACCAGCAAAAATCATTAAAAAGCGGATACTCACATGTTTTTCCTCTTTGAGGCACCCGCACAAACTTCGCAAGAGAAACCATCAATATGAACGGTGAGAAACGGTTTGGCCTGTCTACACTGGATTCCTCCAAAGCTTCTTTATATTATCTGTCATATTCCTTAAGAATCTCACTGCATCACCCGGGTTTCATCACGCGGTGAATAAAGACACTTTCGAAGCGATGGTACCTCAAATTCAGAACAACCAAGCACCAATGCCCAGTTCTTAGCTAGGCTTCATGGTAGACACAAATGATGGCAGATCAAATGTAGGGAAAAGAAAATTTGGAAAAAATCATGAGAGGAAAAATGAATTTACCAAATCATAGTGAAACAAAAATTCAGCCTCAAACAATAAAATAAAAGAGAGGTTGAAATTGAAATTACAAACAAAAATCACATAATCATAAAAAATTATATCCACCGCCCAAAATTGAGGAACAATCATATCAGTCGAGTTTCCTTGCAACAATAAGTGCAGCTTTAAAAAGCCACGGATCACTCATAAGTACAAGTGTAAGCGAGGCTAATCAAGTTCATTCCACACCTCCCTAAACGCAAAAAAACATGACAGTTCTAGTTAATGAGTACAAAAGTCCAAGTTCACCTACTTGGTCCAAACCATCGACACGATCGCGTGAACCAATTTAACACATTGGAATCAATATTTCCATCATGGATCTTGGTCTGTTGTACAATAAGAACAACAATAGTTAGAAAATTGGCAAAACAAGTTATCATCCTATTTACAAAAAAGCAAAATACTGACCGTCACCCATCTGGGAACTATCAACTTGTCAGTGTCGGTACTTCTGACGTAGAGAATATAAAACAACATCAGCACTGTCTGAGTTATGCATGCCAGTGGGGACAAACGCTTTAGCAATAGAACCAACACTGGCATCACATTCTTTATTTTGAAATATCGGCTTGTGACTATAAAAACACAAAAAATTACATGAATTAATACTACTGCAACAACAATAATAATCATACGAGAGAAAAAAAAGAGACAAAAATGGTACGGGCAAAATCACAAACTAACCATTTAGTACGGTTCATGCGCAACCTCGTAACAGCGAAGAAAAACGTATCAACCTTAACAACATTACCACTTTCTACTTGCAGAAAAATGATGAAAAATAATAAGTTCAACAACTACAAGAGAACATGTCCAAAATGCCAAAATTGAGAAATGCGCCCAATTTACAAGTGCTTAGCTGGACTATCGAGGGTTTGGCGGCGACGGTAGTTCTGTGATGAGACCATTATGCCTCCGGTTTGAGGGTTTGTGATGGGACATCTTGAGAGGACACCAATATTGCTGCGCTTCGGGGTATGTAGAAAAGAAAATCACAGGATGACAAAGCGCCTCCTGCATCAAAGAAGTCGGAAGAAATTGATGATAAATCATCATCCTCGGATGGCGCCTCCTCCACGCTAAAGCATCTTTCAATGCATCACCCGTAATCAAGACCTCGGTAGGAAATTCTCCGTGGGAAATTCTCTGACGACAAATCTTCACAACGAAACATTCTCATTCCCAGCAATACCAACACCGAGCGATTTGGAATCAAGTATCTTTGGCAGCACCAACATCCTCATCAACAACTTTGGTACCAACATTGCACCACTACTCGATTGGAGCATCAAGAGCATCATCTCCACCACTAAGGACAACCCACATTCAACATCGATGTCAGCGAAAATAAAAAATCAGAAAAAGTTAATAATATGAAGAAAACTAACAATAAAAATAAACTACCAAAGAGGTGCACAGGAAAAATAAACCTTGGAAGCATTACATTGCAACATCATCGAACTTGCTGCTGCTAACATTCAAAGCAACATCACCTGCAGGCAAACAAGGCTCATCGCCAACAATAGCACCACAGAATTAAAATGTAATGAGGCAAAAAAAAACAATGCTATTATGAGCAACAATAAACACAAGGAATTAAAACAAGAGTAACAAAAAGGTAGCTACCCCTTGCAAACTCTAAGCGGTGTGGGATAGAAAAATGAACAAGCAAGACACATTGGTGCGCATGAAAATTCAAGAAAATATGAATAAACACAATGAGAATAAAAATAACCTTGCACTTATGAGTGGATGGATCATTAACTCCACAGTCGACATCAGCCTCAACATTATGACTGGTCTCACTGCATGAAAAGAAAAATTAATAAGCACAGATGTAGATCGGGAACTTCAACTTCAATCTTGACAATGAGAACAACATAGTAAAACATACAAACAACGGTGACTCACATCAACAACGGGGTAGTGCAAGCCAACATCGTTAAGTGTGCTTTGATCCGAAACATTAGCCTCGATGCGATCATCGGGCCTGCTTTGTCGATTGCCAGCAGCCTCATCTGATCAATCGCATGTAAGAAAATTACTAATAAATAGATGAAGATGAGGAAGTTCAACTACAACAGACAATGAGGACAACAAAGTAAAATTGCAAACACCAGGACGACTCACATCAACATCGAGGAGCTCCAGCGCCAACATCATTAGTTAGATGATAAAAACATTAGCCTCGGTACCATCACCAGCCCTGCTTTGTGGTGGCAGCAACCTCATCTGCTCAAAGCTGCACGATAACAACATTTGCACTTTCTTCATATGGCTTGCGGCAAGAGTTTTGCGTAGTTACAAAGCGCTTCATGTTGTTCAACAGACGAACCGCGCTCTGAACTAGATTAGCGGCACCGTCACGCATATCACCGATTAAAATTCTCTCCATCTCAATGTAGTCAACAGCTTCCTCAGCGTTAAATTGATGACCTTCAGGAAGGATACCATTGACACAGCTCAAACGCTCAAGCTGTCGTTGGGACCTTTTCGACTCGAACACACATTAAGCGTATGCTCGTTAGCGCTCCAATGCTGAAACAAGCAACATCAATACCAAAACCCTGCCTCTGTGAAGCACTAGCATTACTAGGGCCAAGGGGCATAACCGACACCCTCAACACAAGGCCATCCCTCAACTCATCGGACAGAGATGAAAACTTGAACACGAGGCGATGGCATCTCGGGGACGGGCGTTTATACATTTGGAAAAACAACCTCCTCTTGAGTTTTCCACTACAAACAAAAAGGAAAAATAGTTAATCAATCAATGCAACACATAGGGAAAAATAAATCATGATAACAGATTTAAAATCAACACCACTAATAAACTTTAGCTGTCATTGCCAATTTATTAGTGTTTACCAACAGGCAGTTGAACAAAGTTATTCAGTTCAACCACACAAGAAATAATTGTACTAAAAAGCATACCTAAACCATACAAAATATAAAAAGACAACTCTCACAGTACATATCCACTACAGCAAAAAATAGCTATACCTAAATTAAAAAAGGTGCAAGACACAAACCAAACAAAACTCACGGAAGCTTCCCAAACACCCAAGTCTTTGGATCGCATTGCCTTTTTATCAAGTGCGCATCAACCAGATCGGGAAGCTTGGCGGGATCCATGAAACATATCACGGGGACTGCGCATATGGAGGCTCAGCGGTCTTGCCACGGATAAAGCGATCAAGGTACATTAAATACAGGCCCTATGGCACAGCTGTGATTGCCTTCCCCATGGTATTACCATTTTGGTACTTAGCAATAGCCCTTCTAAGCTCATCAACCATCAACTGGCAATAATCCATATTAGCCATGTCCTCAAAAGCGAGACCCTCAAACATTCTGCCTCTCGGAAACATGCAGGCAGAACCGAACAACCTGGCCGGGGAGTCCTAGACTAGGGGTGTCCAGGACAGCGGACTATCATTATCCACAGACTCCAAGACTACGAAGATACAAGATTGAAGACTCCATCCCGTGTCCGGATGGGACTTTCCTTAGCGTGGAAGGCAAGCTTGCAGCTCTGGATATGTAGATCTCCTACCATTGTAACCCGACTCTGTGTAACCCTAGCCTCCTCCGGTGTCTATATAAAGCTGGAGGGCTTTAGTCCGTGGGACAACATACATTACAACAATCATACCATAGGCTAGCTTCTAGGGTTTAGCCACGTTGATCTCATGGTAGATCCACTCTTGTACTACCCATATCATCAATATTAATCAAGCGGGGCGTGGGTTTTACCTCCATCGCGAGGGCGAACACTGGTAAAAACATCATGTCCCTCGTCTCCTGTTACCATCGCCTAGAGCGCTTGGATTCGGGACCCCCTACCGAGATCCTCGGTTTGACACCGACATTGGTGCTTTCATTGAGAGTTCCTCTGTGTGCGTCACGATAAAGCGATGGCATCTTCAACCAACAACGCTGTCGAGTGAACTTTTCTCCCGGACAGATCTTCGTATTGGCGGCCGCCTGCGAATTCAATTCACTTGGCCATCTGGAGCGGATCAGCTTCGCCCTGGCGTCGAGGTCAGATTTGGAAGCTTTCGCTTCCGCGGCGATGTCGCGGAGACTTGATCTTGACGGACTCGAGCCTGACAGCAGCGCCGCCTTGTGACACCGGGCATGATCTAGCTCTGCCACCGAGCAGTGCCTTGGTAGCGCGCCTACGGGTCCTCTTGACCGTTAGGCGAGACGATCGCCCGGATCGAGGGCGGTGGATGACGCCGCCACTGGGGCTTCAACATCCGCAGCGATGGAGCGAATACTAATCTTGTCCCTGCGAAACTTCGTGATTCCGGCGCGGACTCCTCGCGGACTCGAGCCTCCAGCGCCCTACCAATCGATCCGGATTGGGCGCGGTTATGGAATTCACGCCGCGGACATCTTTCAATACCCTCCTTTTGGCGATATCCTGAATTCACTAAAGCATCTCTCGCTTCTCGGAGAGTCTGGCGGACTATGGCGAGATGGTTGAGGCTCAGAGACGACGAAGAAATTGAGCCACCCAACACCCACTTTGTAGCCTTGTCGATGATCTAGCGACATGCTGACTACGACTCCGAAGACATCGGCGGAATGGGCGGCGATGCGGAGGCGAACAAACGAGCATACAAAGCACGGGAGGACCACCTCGTGCGCGCATGACATATATGGTGGACACCCCAAAGGAGAAGCGATGCGAGGACAAGCGGGCGCGGCGAAGATGGCGCGCCGATAAGCGACCAAAGCAGGCGGTAGCGAGCGTCGCCCTAAATCCGCCTCGGCGACAACAACGCTCCCAAGGAGCCCAATAGGAGCAGGGCTCACAAGTGGACCAGCGAACATGCAAATAAGCAACCGTCCGAACATAGCCAGGTGAGATAATCAGTCGAGGCCGGTGAAAATAACAGTCGAGACGACCTCATGCGGACACGCCGCGGAAACAGAGAACCGGAAAAAGACTTCGTCGTAATGCAAGCTTCGAAGAAGGAAAAGCGGAGGCTCAAAATAGCGAAGACACACTCAGAATGAGATGGAGCAAAGTGCTCAAAACCATGAGAATAAATACGGCCAATGGCCACCAATCAAGAGCTACCGAGCGCAAGCTGCTGCGAATTCGACGAGGAGGCCATAGAGCCTCCACCGTCCAAAAATAAGGGGGCCTGGTTGGATAGGCGGCGGATGACAGGCAAATTATGACAGCGGCGCCACACATAAATCCACCAATGAACTTGGAAGGATAGATGGCCCAGCCATGTCCATTTACGAGCCAAGGAGAGGCCCCAGAACCAAGGCAACACGTCAAGTGTCCGATGATAGCGGCACACACAAATCAGGCGCCCCACACCACTATGTTTCACCGATGAGGTCTTTGGACCATAATTCCCAGCAGGATTTAAACCCATCAACATAGAGGCCTACGATGGAACAACAGACACTGAGTGCGGATAGAAGATTATATACTACATATACATATGGCGGAGGAGGCGATCTCCGCATAAAATACCTACCCCTCAAGCTCAAAGGGCCAGCCATCATTGGCTTAAAAGCCTCCCGAAAACCTTGTTGGAAGTTGGGAAGAGCTCGAGGATGCATTTATAGTAAATTTTCAAGGACTTATGTCCTTCCTCCGGATCTGAGATGATCTAAGTCATATAACTCAACAGCCGGAGAGTCGGTAGCGGAAATGCTGGAACAGGTTCCTACGAAAAAGAACCAAATAGTCGGCTATGGCGAAGCCTTAGCAGCTTTCAAGCACAATGTCCGAGACGAATGGCTCGCGAGCACCTCGGTCAAGAAACCGAGGACAATGTCCACACTAACAAGCCTCATGACCCGCTACTGTGCGGGCGAGAATAACTAGTTAGCAAGATCAGCACCAGCGACCCAAGTACATCGAGATAAGAGATGGAAAGCGGAAAATCACGGCGCGAAAAGAGCAGCGCGCCGGAATAAAGAAAAAGCCAAAAAGCCTTGTGATCAACGCCCGTATTCAAAAGCTCATGGCCCAATGATAAACACAACCTCTTAAGGATGAAAGTGGCAAGTGTCCAACAAAAGCAAGATTTTGGGTCGGATATGTCAAATCCACAGTACCCCAAACACACAAATCACACCCACGAGGATTGTTGGGTTTTAAACAGTCCGACCGACTAAATGCGAACACAAGGGGCTGGGGCGTCAGCGAAGAAGATAAAACCCACCTGCGAGCACCGGAAAACAAAAGACTTTCCCACAAGGGGTCAAAGCGGTAAACTCACTTCATGTGATATCACGGAATAGTAGTGCAGCAATTTCTAAAAGGAGCTTCGTGCGGACCAACCCAGCCAGACCGTAGAGATTGGATATCAAAACCAATCACTTTCGACCACCTGACTATTCGAGCGTTGAAATGCAGGGCGGACTCCCGATATTGAATCCCATAATAGGCGGATTACAATTTACTAACGTCCTAATGGGCCGGAGGCAGTGACTTAAACCTGCTATATTCAAACACAATCCGTGGGATGAGGATAGAACCTACAAAAATCCGACACAGCCGCACTTCCTTCAAAGGAGTGGCGCTGAGGCCCTTCGCCAAGTGCAGGCTCTATACTACTAGAAGTCGTGTTGGGATCGCCGAACAATTTTCGGCGAAAAAATTAATTTTCACATCGTCCCATTTAAAAGTGAATATCAAGCACTCTTGGGGCGAAAAGGCTTTTGTCCGCTTCAATGCCATACCGCATTACGCGTCTCTTACACTCAAGATGCCCGATCGCGTGGGCGCCATTTCGATCGAGGTCACAAGGACACCGGACTCAGATAGGCGAATCCGGCCCGGCAGGGCTAGGGGCTCCCTAGGCGCGCACACCTTCACAGAGGCTGCGGCGCTAAACAACCGCGGGTTCATACAAACCCTGCTTTAATTATTTATATTTCTTATTCTACACATATTCTTACATGCGAATTGTTTCTAAAACTAAACGCGTTCCTCTCTTTCTATAGATGAACAAGCGTGCATACCCGTCGAGGATAACGGCGCAAAGGGAACCGAGCAGAGGCGTGCGGTAAAGGACCCGTTGTGAGATTCTTTTCAGATTAAGACCTGCGTAAACCTTTTTCTTGTCTCTTGTTGTTATTCTCCTTGGTTTCTTCCTATATAGCGAACGAGCTGGCGCTTTAGCATCGGCGCGTCGAAGACCATGCCGTACCGGACACTAGGGGCTTAGGGCATCATTCGCCATTATTATAAAGACCTAACACCTTAAGAGTGTTGGCGTCTCGAGTTAGGCATTATATGCATCAGCTCGAATCATGTCTTTGGTCAAATGTTGGGTTTGCCCGGCTCCTGTGTTTTGCTGCCTTCCGTCGTATCACGCGCTAACGGCGGCACCGGGAGAACTACTGCGATTGTGCCCCAGTTAATTTTGGCGAGCACCTCGATGAAAGCAGCCGGCAGTCGCGATACTGGCGAGGCTAGTCGACCACTCGATCGACCACGGAATGTTTAGAATTCCCGCTTTGGCGAAGGACCGTTTCGGTCGGGGACATCGCGCGAATCCGGAGATGTGCGGTGCCACCGGGGGAGCTATATCGTAGTCCCACCCTCGAGCTCCAGGCTAAGTGAAAGTGATAAAACATTATAGTCGGGATTGCCTAGTTAAGCTCGCTACCACCTCCTTAAACAGGACCGAGGCGTCGGATTAAGTGTGTAAATGCGCTATTTTGCGAACACCCGCACCTGTGCGTGGGGGCTGAAGCAAAGGCTGCAATCTTTCAAGTTATACAAATGTATACGTAGCGGCCGCCTGGGAAGTTTTACTACTTGGGCGCGCAAGTATAAAAAGCAGTTGTAACATAATCATCGATTTACAAGCTATCGTTCATTTTAGCGTGATATTTTTTGAAACACTGCGACTCTATTACCAGCGCCACGCATAACTTCCCGAGTAGTGCTCGGCGAGGGGCAGACTTTCATCCGAACCACTGGCGGCAACAGCGGTGGCATCCATCTCCGGACAATGCGCCTTCACGGGCAAGAGCCATCCAGCGCCCTCGATGCAGGCGGCGCTTCATCTCCTTTATATGCGGCTTCGCTCAAGGATTTGCTGCGATGGCGAAGTAGCTCGTCGCCTTGGACCTCTCTGCCAGACATGGGCCGCGATGTCGATCATGGCAAGTGCTGGACAATCTATTTAGCTCAGCCCATTCGACCCGACGGTCCGTCAGCGGAAGTGGCGATCCGGTTGTGGAATTGAGACCAATATATCTCTTCCGTCTCGTGATCCTCCTGGCTCGGAAGTGCTTAACACGCATCGGCCGCACTTAAGCTAAGTCCATATCACGGATCCTCCGGACTCCACGACCGCTCAAATTGAGCATACTTTCCATCCATAAACGGCTCACGCGAGCGAAAAGGCTTGCCACTACGATCTCTCGGCGTGGTATGGTTCCTCCTTCATAGCCCGCATTGCGAGCCGGCTGGCGGTGGCCTTCTTTAGGTCTTCCGCTCCGATAAGCACTCCTTTTCAAGAGCCTCATTCGCGATCGGTAGCATCCTTTACTCTCATGGCCAATTCGGCACCTCCGCCCTAACTTAGGCGGTGTGCAGCCTTACCGGCTTTCAAGTCTTGGCCGCCCTCGAAACAGCGCGTCACTCCGCCGGGCTTGCTCCTTAGCTCGAGCAAGTTCGGCCGAAAGCTCTCCACGATAGTAACACCGTCTTTACAACAGCGTACAATTTATCGGAAGGGCTTGACCCCTTAAATAAAGCGACCGCGGAGAATTTATTTACCTTGCGACTCGTCAAGTGGCGGTTGACAAATCGTCGCGTATCCGCATCCGCCATGTCAAGTTGCCGACTTAATTTGGCAAACTCATTAGTCCGGCTGGCCCTCGGACTATCAGCCACCTGCATAGGGACGGTATTATTCATTACTTGAGATTTCGATCCTCGGCGCTATGTCGTTTCCGACAACCTACGAGTCGGGGGCTACTATCTATACAGGGGCATATTTTTATGTGCAAAACTGTTAAAGACAAAAGGATCGTCATTCTTGCATACCTCAAATCCGCCCGACAAACTCATGGCGGCATTCATAATCCGCTCTCGGCGGGACGAAATCCTTCAACCACCATACGCATCAATGCCACGGTGATCTTACGAAATAGGCGCCCCTCAAGCAGATTCTTGATTCTCGGCCAGATACTAGTGGGTGCCGAGCTCTCGGCCCCTCCGGACGCGAGATACCCTCCGTGGTGATACTTGAGCTCGCCCGCCTTATCTGGCTGGCGCCGCAGACAGGCGAGGTATCGCTCTCCATCATCTCCGGAAGAAGGTCCCGAAGATGAACTCATCTGAAGAGGGATGCAGATCGAACTGCAAATATAAATATTTCGGTTACACGAAAGCACAAATGAAGGTATTTCCTTACTAATTAACTCCCTCTTTCATACTCACGGCTTCATTGGGAGGACCGATCCTTTGGCGATGATTGTGCGTCCGGATTCTCTCCAGACGCCGGACCCAGTGAAGATCTCTTCCCACGCTTAGGGCTTTGGCCTCAGATCTTGAGGCGGTCCTCTTCTCCACCTGAAGGAGGATTCTTGATTCCCCCCTCTTGAGGCGCCCTTTGGGCGAAATATTAGCTCCCCTATTTTCCCTCGCTTATACGTGGGCGCGACCTCTTTGTTCGGACCAGCACGGGCTCCGGTGCGGTCTCTCAGAGGGCCGAACACCTTATCAGCCTTGATCGCGCCACCCATTCCTGTAAAGAACAAGGGTTCAGGAGGAGAACTCTAGAAAGGCATATAACAGAATGTCCGCTCTCTGAGCTATTTACCTGAGTATCCGGGCGGTCGCGGCTTAGGCCTGCGTCCTCGGCTAAATCCGGACCGCCACCCAGTCAGAAGAACAACAGTACATCTCCACGGGTTGTCGCCCATAAATTGTTGGAGAATCCGAGGTCCTCGGGTTGAACTCCCATAGAGACGGAGAGGAAGGCGGTTGCGGGGCGAAGATGCACGATTAGCATAACACTGCATCACCTTGACGGAGTCGATCTCCCGGCTTGGAGATCTCGAATCCGGCCACTGCGGTGAGGGCACGTGCCGGGCGGCCCCCAATTGAGCCCTTGGTTGACCCACGACATCGGTTGGCGTGGAGGTCGGCGGAATAAAGGTGGCGGCTTTTGCTGCTGCCCTTGGAGGCGGTGATATAGAACCACTCCCTCTGCCACAATCGAGCTCCTCTTGGAAGGAACCCTCGAACAGCGGGGCATCGGCCTTTTTTCTTATGGCTGCCCGCTTGCACTCCGCTTAGCGCCCCGATCATCTTGGCTCCACCTTGAATGTCTTCAACCACAGGCGAAGTGGGAGTGTGGCGGAGGAAAGCTTCATGAGCGATAATGAATCTTGAGATGTGGAGGATGGACTCCGGAACCAAGTCGTGAAAATCCAGCCCATAGTAGAGCAGGAGCCCTCTCATGAAGGGTCCGTCGGGAAGCCTAAACCCGATGGAGGTGGGATATGAAGCGCAGTATTCACGGGCTCGGGCGGACACGGCCTGCTTATGGGCAAGTAACTGTGTGAAACCTCGTAGGCCAGGTGCTTGGCCTCCGCAACTTCAATATGTCCTCCTCCGTGATGGAGGAGGGCATCCTGACCGACCTGGAGGTCGGAGCCGGACATGGTTGAGGATCCGGCGCTCGAATCTGAGGCTCTGGGTGTTGGGCGAGGCGGAGAAAGGATTCAATGCGAGATTGAAGAACAGGGCGAGCCTTGGTCCTCTTATAAAGGGGCCGAAATACCAAGTGTCGTCTCCGTGACCGTTTGGGATTCGCCTTTGATAGGAGGCGTGGTGGCGGGAGCGGTTGGGTTACACATGCGTATTGATGAGAATCCCGGAATAAGGAGAACACAATCTGCTGCCGACAAGGCGTGCCAAGAAAGCGCTTCCTAAGCGTGTTGAGGTGGTATAGTAAAAACAATTCAAACAAAGGCTTGGTGGCGGTGTGATGTCACGCCCGCATAATCGTCGACAGATTGAACTAAGTGTACATTTTATTCTCTCTCTGATGGAATGTGGAATTTATTTTTGCGAGCGGACACTATCTGGTGTTCATGATCTTCTCTGGATTATTCAAGGGAGGAACCCGCCTTGCAATGCCAAACATTATGCGGCGCCGGACTTACCGTCATTGAAGCCTGGTTCGGGAGAGCTCTTGAGGAGTCTGGACTGGGGGTGTCGGGACAGCGGACTATCATTATCCGCCGGACTCCAAGACTACGAAGATACAAGATTGAAGACTCCGTCCGTGTCCGGATGGGACTTTCCTTGGCGTGGAAGGCAAGCTTGTATCTGGATATGTAGATCTCCTACCATTGTAACCGACTACTGTGTAACCCTATCCTCCTCCGGTGTCTATATAAACCGGAGGAGCTTTAATCCGTAGCACAACATACATTACAACAATAATCATACCATAGGCTAGCTTCTAGGGTTTAGCCTCCTTGATCTCGTGGTAGATCCACTCTTGTACTACCCATATCATCAATATTAATCAAGCGGGGAATGAGGTTTTACCTCCATCGCGAGGGCCGAACCACAGTAAAACTCGTCGTCCCTCGTCTCCTATTACCATCCGCCTAGGCGCACATTCGGGACCCCTACCGAGATCCGCCGGTTTGACACCGACAACAACCTTCATAAACACAATCATGAACAACACTTTCAGAGCAAGGTCATCTTTGCTAGAATCCTTGTCGAGCACCTTGAGCTTATTCCTCAAATACTTTGTCTTGATATCTTTGTCCCTGCTAATGTCAAGCTCCGATCTTAACTTCATCAGGGCGTTGTCATATCCGTCCTCGGCGGCCTTGGCATGAAACGACCACCACGAGGAAACCAAATAATTGTTGTATACCCATCGCTAGTGATCACGAAGCTTCTTATTAGCCTCACCCATGTCAAGAGTCATTGTACCACAATCTATCCTCGGTTTCAAATCTCCCCATCGAGAGGGCGGAAATGTTAGACTTCACCCTCCACTTGAAAATAGAACCAAAACCGGATGCATAAACCCTAGCCACATGCCGACTCTTGAGCAATTTAGCACAGTCTTCAACCTCTCTCAGCGAACATCGCCATGACAATTTCCGTCGGTCACCTTCATCCAAGGCAACTTTTCCAGCATTGCCTCCCACCGGCTTGCCCGGACTCATAATGCTAACAGGCTGTAAATGAAAACAAAAAAGCCACACCTTAAAAAAATGAATATAGAAAACAAAACAAGCAAATGAATGCAAGTAAAAAGAAAAAAAGATTACACAAGTTCAACTACTAAAACAACATTAGTACCACCCCTCAATTGATGCAAACAATAATCAGCCTCACCTGGCCGTAATACCAGCCCAAACACAATTAAATTATTGCAAGTACAACTAGTAAGTCACATGCAGTACAAAACACATACCACTACAAACAATGAATATAGAAAACAAAACAAGCATATGAATGTAAGTAAAAAAAAGATTACACAAGTTCAACTATTAAAACAACATTAGTACCACCCTCGATTGATGAAAACACATCCTCACCTGGCCAGCATACCAGCCCAGACACAAATTAAATCATTACAATTACAATTAGTAAGTCACATGCAGTACAAAACACATACCACGGTAAACAATGAATATAGGAAACAAAACAAGCATATGAAGGCAAGTAAAACAAAGAAAAGTTTGCACAAGTTCAACTATTAAAACAACATCAGTACCACAATCAAATAGATGCAAACAATGACCGGCCTCACCACACAGCATACCAGCCCAAACACAATTAAAATCATTGCAAGTACAACTAGCAAGTCACATGCAGTACAAAACACATACCACTGCAAATTCATCTTCTGAATCAACTTCAATATCATCTTCTTCAGATGCAGCATCTTCAGCTTCAACACGAGCACGCTTCTTCACACCTTTGTTCACCTTTGCAGGATGAACTTTATGCTTCTTATTTTCTTTCAACAAAGACCGCTCTTGAAGAGGAGACGAAGAAGGCTTCTTATTTGTCAAACCTCGTGGACTACGACGAACAGCGGAGCCACCAAGTTTGCTTGGACCAATTTTCACAGCAACACTATACGCATCAGCTTTGCTACTACCGGGTTGGGGACCATCTTTCACCGTGGGCTCGCCTCTTGTCTGCCGTCGAGTTGGATCGACATCTTCCTCTTCAAAACAGCTTTCTTCTCCTTAACTCCATCACGATCAAACACTTGCGTCAACCGAGTTTGCATCAAGTTTGTCTTGATAGGCATGTCAATTCCATGAGATCCGGCATGAACAGTTGAAAAACCCGCGTCACCACCTTCATCGCCTAAACATTTAGGAGCTTGAGCAACATCAACATCACTTTCTGGCACACAGGCATCCTTTTGACGCCGTTCCAATTCCTTCCTCTTCTGGAATTCATACTTCTTCTTTCTTATCCTTTCATCCTCGAGCTGTAACTGCATAGGAACATCCTCAGCTTAGTGTAATGAGTCCGATGCCATCAACACTTTGAGGTGAGTAATGAGAACAATGCAAAGCTGCCATCACCATCATCAACGTTAAGTGAAAACATCCCATCATTAATATCTTTAACAACATCAGCAATGTCCTCTGGAACACCATGGCTGTCATTAACTGCAAAAACCAATAACATAACCACGCACATAAAAAATTAAAACACAATTAACATTGTAGACACAAAAATAAATAAAGCGCATACCATCAGACATATATGTATTAAAGGCTGATAAAAAAGAGCAAATATAAGGGAAACACCAGCAACATTCGCAAGTTCTTCTAGAGGATTTGGTGTCTCAAAAATAACATTCACAAGATCTTGAAAGCGTTCTAATTTGTCAGAATCAGGAGGCACCGGCACTCCAACATCTGCAACAACATCATAATTAGCAAAAAAGTACAAGAACAATCAATCAGTTCAACTATGTGAACACTACAAGTTCACCGAATAAAACAAATATGAACCCACCACTTGCAGAACAAACTTCAGAAAACACAACTCTTTCAACACCATACTAGTTCTTCACTGACTACTACAACCTATTCAAATGCAAGGACAGCAGTTCAAAATACACAAGGTGATAAGTACTACAACCTGTCTGCAGGTTGCATCAACTGCGAACACCATACGCATCATACAATCCAGGACAAAATTAACACATATCCAAATAGATACAACTTATAAAGTCGATACGGCAACAACTGTACAACCTAAAAACCAGATCTGTTAAAACATCATCCAAAATACAGGGAAAATCACCTGCATTCAATTTGTCCGGACTGGATGATGTACCCATTGAGATCTACAGTCCTAAAATCTGCTGAACCAAATCTGCAAGACACATGAACAAAAATTAGGGATTTGAACTATTTCAGAAACGAAGCACGCCATACAAAAGCAAAACTATTACCAGCAAACACAAAATCCGCCACGCAATCCAGTATCACTGCCGCCAAATGCTCGTTCAACAGCAAAGGAACCCTAGCGAGTGTAGCACGGAACAGCAAGAGAAAGCAGATTAGAAATAGAGAAAATCTGAACATAAGAGGACACAAGCAAAGTCAATGGCAGAGCAAAAAGAACAAAATAGAGCACCGGACCTCCACCACAGAGTTGAACCCTCGGCTGGCGCTCAGCTGTCAAGAGGTAGCAACTCCCCTCGAGAAAGAAGAAGAAGAGAGCGAAGACCGGAATCGATTTGGGGAATGGAGAGGAGGGAGCGAGGGAAGATCGGAGGTTAAAAGGTGAGTGGGAGGTTAATAGATGAGTGGAAGAAGCAGACGGCTAAAGCCCACAACCGTGGCAAAAGCCCACTATCTCTAGCCAGGTTCAAAAGATAATACCAATAATCAAATAAAAATAAAAAATAATATAGATGGAGCAAGCGGCTAAAGTACAAATAATAACTCACAACAAGTACTGAGAAAAATTATCAAAAAAGTACAAATGAAAACATAATTCATAACGTCTTTGGTTTTCCCTAAAAATAAAGATATGATGATAATGGGGAAAGTCATGTTCTGGACTCGCCTCCGCATTACGGCGCCAGTGGCCACGCCCATCGTCGCACTTTCTACGGCTCGTTCTGGCTCGGCCTCGGCTGGTATGGGGGAGGGCTCGACCCCCTCCCCACCCCGGCTCGGCCTCGCGCTAGCAGCGACGAGTGCGCTCGTTTGGCTGAGTGCATCGCGGTTATTACATCCCCCACCCACGCACGCACACACTAAGATAGATAATAGGGCAAAGTCCATACAAGGAAGATGTGTCAGTACAACTATGCCCCTCGATGTGCGGTGAGTGCGGGGGCAAGTCATGTTTCCCCCACACACCTAAGATAGATAATGGGGCCAAATCATGTTACGGACTTCGCCTCCGCATGCTGACGCGTGCACGATGCAGGGAATGCGCTTGCTCTGCTTTTCGTTCTGGCTCGGCCTCGCCGGGAGATGGGGGAGGGGTCCGACCCCCTACCCCCGACTCGGCCTCGCACTACTAGGGAAAAGCCTATACAAGAATCTTAGCAGCAGCACAGTTCAAAATGGGCGCTGCTGCTGATTGTTATGCGCGTGTTACGTAAACGCTTCATTGCGATAAGGATTTAGCGATATGCCTTTCGACCAAAAACTCGCTGCTACAAATATCGACCGGCGGTGTTCACCTAACTCTAAATAGCGATGGCAGCGATCGCAGGAACAACGCTACTGCTAAGTCACGTAGTAGTATGCGCGCTTTTTCGAGATCGCTCTGGTAAGTTTCAAATTGCCACAATTTTTGTCCCGATTAGCGATGGCGCCATATCGCCAAGCGGCTGCTGCTATGTACTTAACAGCAGCGTAGTTTATCTCCGCATCACTGCTAACTCACACAAACCAACACCTTTCCCCACCCGTCCCTCCCCTCCCTCCTCTTTTCCCTTCCCCTACCTCCCCTCTCCTCTCTTCCCTCCACCACATGCTCCGCTCTCACTCTTCTTCTTCTTCTCAATACTTCTCCCCATTACTCTCTCTTCTTCTCTCCACCTTCTCTCTCTTCATTACTCCTACATAACCACACCACCTCCATTAATGCATCTCCTTTCTCTTTTTCCTTCCCCTCCACTAGTTGAAGTTGTGTCCTCCCAAATTAGGTAGCTAGGTAGATGTAGGATTTAGTTAAGTGACCTATTTGCCCCCTAACTAGATCTATCTTTGTCAAGAAGAGCTTTGTGCACTTTTGATCTCCCTACAACATCATCTCCACCATTGTGCTGGGTCTCGATCGAGATAGAGGTGATGAAAATTTCATGCTTTTGCAAAATGGAAATGTGTTTATGTGTGTGTGATATGTTTGTGGAAATTGTGTGTGTGGCATGAGTTGGCGCTTACGTAAATTGTGCTTTTGAGTTGCCTATGTTTTGTCGAAATGTCGATTTATTTCCGTTTGGTGAATCGGGCAAACTCTAGATCCATACATGTCCTATTTTTAGGGAAGGTCATGCCAAATTTTTATGACTTTGATGCATGCATGCATTTTACAATCAATTTTTTAATTACCGTGGAGAGTTGTGATGGTCGGTGGAGCGATGGTGGACAGGTGGTTGCTTGATCCGGTGCAAGATATGAAAGAAAATAACTTGGACGGAGGTTTTATGTCCGTGTCGAAAATACAAAGTAATAGTTTGGCTTGACCCCCATGGCGATGGTTGTGTCGAGCGCACCTGCTCATGACTGGTTTCATGCATGGCTATAGTCGGTGGATAATTGAAGATGAGGATGGCGATGTTGAGGATGCCGGCAGGGCAGGCAATGATGACATGGGGCAAGACGAAGAGATGATCGATAATGGCGGCGGGAAAGAGGCCGGATATGGCGGAGAAGAAGGGCGACGGACATGGCGGAGGAGAAGGGGCGGACATGGCGGCGGAGAGAGCGACATGGACTCTCTGGCAGCAGAGTTCGTCGGTACTAAGTTCAATTGTGCGGGACCCTCATGTTCAAGCTGGTGGTAGACTCGAACACTCCATTGTATGATGGTTGCAATCCTGACACTACTACGAAAAGGGCTATAGATAGGATTGATTCTAATGGCGCTGCGTGGAAGCGATCGCCACTACTATATACTAATGGCGCTTTTGTTCACGATCGCCATTATAGTGGAAGACACTAATGGCGCACATGACCGAGTCTCGCCATTAGTATGATTTTTTTCCATTTTCCCATACATACTAATGGCGCATGGGTCTACAATGCGCCATTACTATATATCTTCTAATGGCGCACGGTCGGTGTGCGCCATTCTATCCTCCATCTCGATCTCGATCCCCTCCATCTCGATCTCGATCCCCTCCATCTCGATCGCTTCCCGCACCCTCCCGCTAGCTCCACCCCATGCATACCCTCCCCGCTCCACCATGGAGCACCGGCCCGGCCCCCCAGCGCAGCACTTTTGAACATATTTTTAATTTTTTTTACTATTTTTTATAAAAAATATTACACTGTTATAATTTAAACAAGTTTGATAAACAAAAATAAATATAAAAACAGCATTTAAAATGCATAAAAATATTACTGTTATGATTTAAACAAGTTTGAACATATTTAAACACAAATAAATATAAAAACACCATTTAAAATGCATAAAAAATATTGGGATCACAGGAATCGAACCAGGACCTCACAGTGTGTGTGCTACGTCTTGACCGAGTCGGGCTAGTGGGTGGGTTACGCTTTGTAGATAGGGTTGGGCTGTAGATATGGCTACTAGGCTAGGTTAAAACAAAATTCTAATGGCGCACGGTGGTAAGTGCGCCATTAGAACAGTTATACTGTATGGCGCACCGGTTTGCGGTGCGCCATTACTTCCTCCTACACCTATTATTCTCAGCCTCTCTCTCCTCCTCGCCAGATCCCCCTCGACCTAACCGTGCGTCGCCGCCCGCCTTGACCCATAGCGCGCCGCCCCGACCCTGCCGGACTCCACCCCCCAGCCCTTGCCGCCCCCCACCTACCGCCGCGCCCCACCCCGCCGCCCGCGCCCCACCTGTCGGACTCCACCCAGCCCCGCACCCAGCGCCGCCCCCGCCCCCGCCCCAGCCTCCACGGACCCGCCGCCCCACGCCCTACGCCCCGCCCCCCATACCCCGACCCTCAACCGTCCTTGCCTTCCTCCTCGTCGTCGGTGCGAGCAGCAAACGCCATTGTCGCCCCCGACCATCCTCCTCCCCCTCCTCCTCCTCCCTTGCCCCTCACCTGCCCCGAAATGGCAGCCCCTTCTCTCATCTCGCCAGGCAAGGTCTCTGGCGCCTCTCACGACAGGCGCCTCACGCGAAATCAATCCGCGTCACCTCGTCAACCCCGGCCCTGCCAGCTCGCCATCGTCTTCCTCTCGGTGAGATGCACCGTTCCCCTCCTCCTTTACATTAGCTGAACATTTTCAGAGTTTAGGTTACATTAGCTGAAAAAGTTTAGGATTTTGTGGTAACTGTAGTATTATACTTGCTCTAGAGCATTCCAAGACTTTGGGATGCACCCAGTCATCTAGTATCTTTCTCCAATCTATAGCATGCCTCAGCTGTATGCATTTGATTTCAGACTATATAGCTTGTATATGCAAAGTGCAAAAGTTTGAGCAATCTATTACTTTTATTTGTTAGTTTCTTTGGCATGTTTTTTATTCAAGTGAAACCAAACCACGAGAGCAACATTTGCTTCTTATTGTACATGAGTATATATATGTATTGTCTTTGAAACATCTGTCGATCTAATTAGAATGTATAGGTGAGTTAAATAGGTTTGATTTTCGTTTTATAGGGGTGGTAGAGGCAGCATCCATGCATTTTGGGTAGCTAGTTGTTGTTTTTGCTGTATTGCAAGAAAGGATATAATGCCTGCTGAATGTGCTTGAGGAAGAAGAGTAAAAAAGTGATGGGAATCGCATGCCTAGAAAGTTGTTCACTTATTGTCATCATATTTAAAATCAGCTGTTCTAGGTAAAGTAGGCTCTGAGAAAAACCTTCCAGAAAAAGCTAAACAGCACAAATATACTGCTATTGGATCCGTGATTTAATTGTGTAGCATTACATGCAGGAGGCTCTAGTGGAGGATGGATTAGGAAATTATGTTATTATTTAAGAAAAGACTGTGTTCCTTGATATATTTAGAGATCACCTAACGGCAGCTTGATGGGTTGGCTAGTACTCAGCTGCAGGTTGGCAATACAATAGTTAAGCGAGCATCGCACTCCCCGCACTTAGGGCGGCGTATCAGGTTGGCTAGTACTCAGCTGCAGGTTGGTATCACACTTGTTTTAATAAGTGTATAAAAAGATATCATCAAACAAATCTCTGATTATTGTCTCTATTCATGCTTATCTCTGCACAAATAGTTGTTTGCAGCGGGCTATTGGAACTTTCGATGCTCAAAACTTGCTTCCATGCTGCTTGGATAGCACAGAGACAAGATACTACTCCATATACTACTAATACTACTCTATTTCATTTCAAAGTTCAAAATGCTGGTACTGAGATTTTCATTTCCAATGAGTGATGTTTTTCTAGCAGCAGAAAAATAGTAGTAGCCATGTACTAGGAGTGCATTTTTATTCTAGGGTGATGGATAGATCTAGTAGTACTGCATTTCAGTTAACTGTTATGGACAATTGTCAATTTTACGTAATGATGATGGAACATTATAAAGCATTAATTGTACTCCGGTGTATATGAAGGATGATGATCATCTTGCTAGTTTGCTGGGTTTTGTCTCGACCATTGTGTCGTGAAGAATTTGCAGGTACCCGAGAGGCCCTTGAGTTTGCGGATGTCGATTAACTTCCGTTCAGGCAAATTGGTACTCCATATGTCTATTTTCAGCAAAGGTCATGCTGAAATTTTCCGTGAATTTAGCATGACTTTGCTAAAAAATAGGACATATAAATACTGCGACTAATGCATGTTTTATGATCTGTTGTAAGGGTACTAATTGGTCTCTTCTGCTGCTTATCGAGAGATGGCGGAGAAGTAGCCACCGCCGATCTGCGACACTTGCATGATCTGAGTTGGATGCTTCGAGTTCTTCACTATCATACTTGAGGCTTGATTGGATCCATGGCTGGTATATAAAGCGAGAGATCTCCTTCACCCATCTCATTATGATATCATTGTTGTTTGCTACATCACTCATTTTCCCAAACTGCGAAGGCTGCTGAGCAGTTTATGAACATGCTGATGGGTGAAGATCCGTAAATAATGTGAAGCTGCGACGAGCCCGCTGGCGGGTTTATGACGATGGGATGTGCGATTGGCGATCAGAAGGGCCACATGTACTTGTCTCGTGGGTGGGAGAACTTCTACCGTGCCTCGACCTGCAGGCTGGGGTACTTCCTTGTCTTGAGTGCGGCAGCAGCGTAACATGCTCATCGTGAAGGTGTACAACAAGACTATGTGCATGCGATCGCGCTGCCGATGATGATGCGATGCGTTCTGCCTCTTCTTATTCCTCTACATTTGGCTTTGTCTCACATCGATTGTTAACGGTCATTGTTGCATTTTGGACAGGTAGGAGCAGCAGCAGCGTCTGGCTCTGACCAAAAGCGGGGCGACTATGGTATGGCGAAGCAATGGCGATTACTGGCTATGTGGCAACAATGATTCTGGCACCGACATAGACAACAAGAAGGATGATCCGGACTGGAGTCACGGAGAAGGAGCAGAGTGAGGATGAGGGCTGCATCATGACAATGGGCATCGGTGAGGATGACCTAAGCGTGGTGGTGGTGACCAAGGGCAAGAGATGGTGGTGGCTGACCATGGGCAAGAGATGGAGGTGGCTGAGGATGACCTAGCGATGGTGGTGCACGAAGGTGGCCTCGCGATGGTGGTGGTGCACGACAATGACCACGCACGGTGGTGGCAGCGATCCTGACTGGGTGACATGACCACGCCAATTGTGGTGAAGACTACATCCACTACCACTGCCTCCACCGCCTCGCCGCTCTAGGCGCTCATCGAGGAGATGAAGGAGAAGAAGGAGAAGAACTGCCTACTTTGTCAGGTATGTCAGGTCTCCTATAGGTTAGCTATCCAAAATGATATATATACTTAGTTACCTATGTTATCTCTAATATGCTTAGTTTCCTATAGGTTAGCTTCATTTTACCTAAGTTGGCTCTAATATACTAACTTAGAGCTTATATGCTTAGTTTCCTATAGGTTAGCTCCAAAATAATTTATGTTAGCACAAAATGATCAAGTTTACATAATAAGCTTATAGTCTTTTCTTAATCTTCTTCTTTTCCAAAATGACATAGGTTAGCTTCATTTTACCTAAGTTGGCTCTAATATACTAACTTAGACCTTATATGCTTAGTTTCCTATAGGTTAGCTCCAAAATAACTTATGTTAGCACAAAATGATCAAGTTTACATAATAAGCTTATAGTCTTCTTCTTATTCTTCTTCTTTTCCAAAACTCTTCTTATTCTTCTTCTAGTGTTCTTCCTCTTCTAGTATTCTTCTAGTCTTCTTCTTTTCTTCTTCTAACTTCTTGTTTATCATTTTGCAGATTTGATTTAATTGGCGGAAGCTTGCGTGGATGGGGTGCTTCTTTTCCATTTGTGTTTTTATTTTGTATCAATGTGAAACTTTTGTGAATTGATGGATAACGGTGTTGGATGAACAATGTGAAACTTTTATAGCAGCCGGAACTATGTGTTGGCTATGCATTATGTATATATGATGAAACTTGTGTGTTGGATATGATTGCTATATGGATGCTTGTTGTATATATATATATGTGTTGAATATCTCATATGTGAAATACGTGACCTGAGATTAGAAGAAAAAATTAAAAAGTTGTTACTAATGGCGCACTACAATGTCTTTCTTTGTAATAAGTATAGCAGATTATAGTGGCGCACCGTGGCAGATTACTAATGGCGCACTGCGCCGTATGCCATTAGAATATCAATTCTAATAGGCGCACATGTAGTGCGCCATTAATAAAAATTCTAATGGCGTGATGCGGTGGCGCGCCAGCCATGCGCCATTAGAAGGCAAAACTGGTGCGCCACTAGCATGCCTTTTCCTAGTAGTGTGAGGTGACCGGTTGAGTTTCACGCTCCAGCAACTCACAAGGCGAAGGCTAAAACCAATGGATCGACACTAGCCTCGATGGGCATCACAAGTACCAACCGCTGGGTGTTAGTGTTGGTTTGCCCGTTAACAAGCTGCGATGGGAGGCTCGAAGGAGATGAATCACTAGCAGCGGTCGCGAGGAACTGCGTGGCATACTCGGATCGGCCGCGGCGATACTTTGTGAAGCAAACTTGGTAGTCTTTGCAACACCTAAACGAGAGTAGATCCTTTCGTGGAGAACTGCACAAAAGAATTATCGCAAAAGAAGTATAAGTGATGAAGGAAATTATCGGAGGATGGACGCCCTTGAAGTTGCTAGAGAGCACAACTCCACTTTCCTTCATTGGTTCAAAAGAGCATATTATTGCTAATCCCGAGGAGGAAGGCTCTAGAGGCCAGATTGCTCATATCGCCTTAGCACGCGGCCCCCTCGCCCAACCTACGTAACCTATCGGGCATATGATATCCGCGGATACCGCGTTCTACGGAGGCAAAAGATATGGACAGCGATCGATCAGATCTCGGGGGTGACGATGGAATGCATCACCGGCAGCGACAGCGGCACTGGCGAGCGATTTTATGGAAGGGTCGAGGAGATCTGGGAGCTTGACTACTCTAGACTACACAACTGCGGCGATGTTCCGTGTCGGATGGGCTAAGAATGTCGAAAGAAAGCGGATGTTCACTACCATGACTATGCCCGGCGCCAAGGCGCTACCGTGAGCGCCATCGCAAAAAGCGAGCCATGGGTACATGCTAACCACGTGACACAATGCTTCTTCATAACGACCCGGCATAATCCCTATCGTGTTGTTAAATGGTGAGGAGAGCAAATGGAACATCATTGGAATGGATGGAGTCGTAGCGAGGAAGACTATAGTCAGTCGACAGCCCAATAAGGGAAGATGGCGATGATGATGAAGTATCGTCAAAGAAGAATCAATACTACATTACCTCAAAAAATTGTACTCCATGGAAAAGGCAAAAGTCACAATAGGGGGCTCAATTATTCTTGACGAACAAGAAGGGAAAAGAAGCTGTGAAAACGACAACGTCGGACACTGAGAAGCGTATGTTATGGGTCCAATGATGTGTAATATATATATGTTCCTATTTTGTATACACACTAGCCATTATTATGCATGGGTCCAATGATGTGTAATATATATGTTTCTATTTTGCATACATATTTAACGCGTCAAATGATGCAATATATATCGCTTTCGCCGTTCACTGCCCTCGGGAAATAAAAGTGGAAAAAAATAAAGGAAAAAGAAAAAGGAAAACTGGCGATGGCGGCGGCGAGTAACGGTAGCGTTTCTACTAAACGCTGCAGCTCTGAGATCTTATTACTAGCGCGTTTCTACTAAACCGCTGCAGCTCTGAGATATTAGTAGTAGCGTTTCTCATAAACACGTTGCAGCTACTGAGATCTTAGTAATGGCGCGTTTCTCCTTAACGCATGCAACTCTGAATTTAGTAGCAGCACCTTTTGATATAACGCGCTCTGCTAGGTCCATAAACCAAAAATCTCCTCGCTGCTTCATCCGCCATTTCCCCAAATCCTCTCTCTCCCGTCGCTCCGCCCTTGACCCACGGCCCGGCGCTCGCCCGCTCACAGCGTAGCCCGGCGCTCACCCCGTCGGCCCTCGACCCCAACTCACTACAGGAATAAGCTAGTTTGCCGTCGGTGAGGTTCTTTACCGTCGACGCCATCGGGGCAGGCGGCAAAGATACTTACCGTCGGTGGTTGGCGGCAAAGAATACCAACCAGCAAAACAAGCGAACAACAGGCGGCAAAAAATTCCGGACGGCGAACCTCGCCAAAAGTTGGCGGCAAAATAAGACAACGGCAAAGCGTGTTCTTGCGTCATCTCGACTCTCTCGGCGGCAAAGTCGGCACCCGGACGGACGTCAGTGCCAGTGTACTTTACCGTCAACTCGTCCGTTAACTGACAGCAAATGTTGTGAGTTCGCCGTCAGCTCCCCTAACTTGCAGACGGCAAAAACACGCACCAGCTGCCGCGTGCCCTAAAAACGGATTCGCCGTCAGCCAGACCTGTGGCAGACGGCAAAACAGTAGTCCAGCCCCTCCCCTTCCCTCGACGAAAAAAAATCATCTCCCCCGCTGCCCCCCATCGCCCAACAGCCCAGCGCGAAAAAAAAAGCAAGCCCTCCCCTCGACCCGACCAGCAAACAGATCGGCGCCCACGACCTAGGGTTCCAGCCCGCCGCCACCGTTCTCAGCTGCCCCGCCGTTCTCCAGCACCCGCCGCCCTCCTACACCGCCCAACCCCTCCTCCAATGGCCTGCACTCGCCGAATCTCCTCCGTCCTTAGCGGCCAGCGCCGCGCCACCCTGCGGCACCACCTCCGCCGCCGCTGCAGGGCACAACGCTGTAGGGCACCACCTTCACCGCTGCCAGCTGCACGGCTGCGGACACCATCTCCCCTCTGCCCCCATCTGCCCCCACGGTGAGCATCTCCCCCCTCTCCTACCTACCCTCTCGCCCCAGATGCATGGATGGATGTATTGATCGATTTCATGCACTCCTTAGCACTCCTTAGTATTGTTACTTGATGA